>OX243813.1:7113889-7163889 GCA_945859605.1 Lumbricus rubellus | reverse complement strand
AAAAACACAACTATCGTCGATTCTTCAATATCTCCCGATCCCATCAAAAGAAAGACCACCACCACCACCACCTCGTCGTCTTTATCTCATCATCAAATCGAAGCATCAGGCAGAGTCGCCAACGCATCAAACACGTTTTATTTCGACGATTATATGTCCGGCCAACCCTCCTCTGTCCACCGAGGAGGCGTTTAAGCATTAAGATTTATTTTATCTCAGTCACAATTCATGATCTGGTTGTTATTCGTTGGTCGTCGTTCACAGCTCACGAATCAACCAACGTGCAGCAGAGTCGTTCGTTCGTTCGTTCGCTCACGATCATTGCTTCTAGGAACACAGCGCTCAGCTCTCCGGTCACGTGCAACCCATACGAACCGCAATGAAATCATGAAGCAAGGCGACGTTTCTTGAGCCAGCTGCTCACTCTGCTCAGCCGCCGAGCAACACAACCACCGATGAATTATTCCAGTTTGTCAACCACATACGTCGTAATTGCAAACAGCCGGATGAGGAGGAGCAGGAGGAGGAGCAGGACTAGGAGGATTCTGCTTAATATAACAAAGGCAGTTGCACAATCTGTCTCCGACAACAATTCAGCGCTTATTGCGCGTACTTTATGTGGCTCGTCTGCATGCTGCTGGTGGTACGCGTGTAAAAACAAAGGTCTTTCCATGTGGGTATTGGGTAAGTTTCCGAGGACTGCATGTAAAGATGGCAAAACGTATGTTGGACGTTCTTGCGTGGGATTGTTGATCAACGGCTTGCGATTCTGAACTGTAGGCTAATTTCCTGTGTATAACTGAGGCCCATCTGAGGGAGATCATGGGGGGGGGGATCCGTCCGCTGTTCCAACATTCTGCTTGCGCTCGTTGCACCTGCGTAAATGTAATCGTAATCGTACATTTAAATAGCGCTACTTCAAGAGAACCCCTCAGAGGTGCTCCCGACCTGACACCGTGACCTGACCACAATAAAAGAGAATGGTTTTCAAACGCTTGCGGAAAAGGGGCAAAGCAAGACTAAATGACCACAACGCTACTGTCACGAGTGAAAATAATATGTTACAAGTATACCGTGTATATAAAAGGAGTCTAAGCACCAAAATTGCGACAGAAATTCAACTTTAGCCTACTACCTTTCGCTCTACCAAATAATTTTTTGCGCTGAAATCGTACGATAATCCGGTCGAGTCGTTCGTAAGAACTGAGGTTTTGTTGCGCTATTTTGCTTTATACAAGACTTGGGACACGATTAATTATTCATCAGCGAACAACTACCGCGATAAATAATTTAGATGCAGCATCTCCTCAGGATGTCTCTTCCCAGAGGCGTTCGCCTATATGTCCCTGATCGGTGTATGGTAACGC
Source organism: Lumbricus rubellus (assembly GCA_945859605.1). Taxonomy (NCBI): domain Eukaryota; kingdom Metazoa; phylum Annelida; class Clitellata; order Crassiclitellata; family Lumbricidae; genus Lumbricus; species Lumbricus rubellus. Next base: position 7,162,522 of record OX243813.1, on the reverse strand, counting down.
TAGAGGACGGTAACAACACACGACCCTCCCTCCTTCCCTATTTCCCTCTTTCCCTCCTTTCCTCCTCCTCCCTCCCTCCCTACCTCCCTCCCTCCTTCCCTCCTTCCTTCCTTCCGATGAGAAGTGACGGACACGATTCAGTCTGGTCATCGTTGTCGTCGTCGTCATCTCTCGGATCATACGAATCGATTGCATAAAATATGAAACTAAATCTGAGTCATGTGTTGTTACTTTATCTATCGCATCTAGACATTAATTTCTTTCTCTCTCTCTGTCTGTCTCAGAATCTCTGCCTGTCTGTTTGTTTGTCTGTCTGGTTGGTGAGAATTATCATCATCATCATCATCGTCGTCGTCGTCGTCGTCATCGTCATCATCATCATCAACATCATCATCATCATGATCATCGTCGTCGTCGTCGTCGTCATAAGATACCTTAAGACTCAATGTCTAGCGGGTCTTGGTCTTCTGTTAAACATATTGTTCCCATTTTAATCTGCAATGTTCTTTCGTTTCAATGTGTTGTTGAATATTGTTGCTTGACACTTTGTATTACTGGAATGAATAAATCTATTTGATTTAATATGATATCTACATACATACGAATACAGTCAAACAGACAGACACGTAACCACACACACACACAGACACTCAGACGGTCACTCGTGCTGCATTCTGATGTCACTGTATAGCTGCCTGTATAGGCCTATCGCAAGCAGTTTCTGCTGCATGATTGTAACCGTAAATATTCACATAGCACAACTTCAAGAGAAACTCCTTAGAGGCGGTATACCGACCTGACAGCACCAAAGCACGATCGAAGAAAAAAACTGGTTTGCAAACGTTCGCTGAAAGGGATAAAGAAAGCGCAAGTAGTTTATTTCGCAGACTTCAGTGGCCAACTTATTCCAGAAAAACGGATCAACCACATCGAAGCTTTTGCGCAGCATCAAGTGGGTTCGAGCCGTATATAAACAATCAGTCAATCAGGTCGCCTTTTGTGTGCATGTCAGTGGCGGCGCTAGCTGTAGAATTTCAGTAGGTCGCGTCAGGGCCATGGGAGTCATTCGGCAGGTCGAATAAATCAAGCACAAAGAAGATTTTAAAGAGTGAACAGAATTTTTTCAGGCCATGAGGCAGGTCATGAGACAGGTCACGAGGCAGGTCATGAGGCAGGTCATGAGGCAGGTCATGAGGCAGGTCATGAGACAGGTCAAGAGCAAAACAGGCAAACCTGCAGCGAGTGATTGTGGCGCCGCCACTGGCATAATTATGTGAGGGTGAACGTACGCCATCGGTTTCATTAATAAAAATTATTATGTAGCACCGACAGAAACAACAACAACAACAACAACAACAACAACAACAACAACAACAGCAATAACAGCGTCTAAGATAATGTTATCGAACATAACTTATTTAGGCTAATGTAGTATAAACGACCGAGTCTTCTTCTTTCTTCTTCTCATTCTCCTCCTCCTTCTCTTCCTCTTCGTCTTCCTCTTCCTCCTCTTGTTCTCCTTCTTGTTCTCCTTCTCTTCTTCTTCTTCCTCCTGCCCCTGCTCCTGCTCCTCCTCCTCTTCTTCTTGTTCTTCCTGTTATTGTTGTTGTTGTTGTTGTTGTTGTTGTTGTTGTTGTTGTTCTTCTTCTTCTTCTTCTTCTTCTTCTTCTTCTTCTTCTTCTTCTTCTTCTTCTTCTTCTTCTTCTTCTTCTTCTTCTGCTCTTCTTACACAGCGTTGCGTCAACATAGTTTGTCGCTATAGAGTGCTTACGGTGTCGAGGGGCATGATGAGGTGACGAGGGGCAGATGCTGATGCTGCTGATGCTGCTGTTGCTGATGATGCTGATGCTGGTGCTGCTGATGATGCTGCTGCTGCTGATGCTGATGATGCTGATGCTGCTGATGGTGATGCTGATGATGTTGATGATGCTGATGCTGATGCTGCCGATGCTGATGCTGCTGTTGCTGCTGCTGCTGCTGATGCTGGTGCTGATGCTCAGAGTATCTCATCTTTGCATCCTTCCACCGTCGGCCTAGGAAGGAGGATCGCGTGGACAGCAGCAGCAGCCATGCCACCGAGATGCAATTATCCGAAATCCTTTGATTTTATGACGAAGTCTATTCTTTCTACTTAATAGATCTATAGACTATAATAGGATATGCGTTACAGGCTTATTAGCTATGCATATCATATATACGGCTGTTATATACAATGAGTGTGTGAAGTGTATGTAAATGTATGCTGGTGTGCGTGTTTAGGTGTGGGGTGCATGTGAGTAGGTAGGTAGGCATGCGTGTGTATTAAATGTATGAATACCAGATTGGTTAGAGCGTTCTCTTTACCTGTACGTGACGAAGCAGGTTCTATACTATAGTCTTCGCCTTCGCCAGGCATGCATGCAGTCAAAGAGCAGAGACCTTGAGCAAGTCTTTAACTTGAAAATACTGAAGCGCCATCGATTCACTGTTCGTCATCAGCGAGTGGTGAACGGGGCGTAGCCACTGGCCACCCTATAGAAAGTGGGGTGGTTAATGGTTATGGTAGGGTTATTTTTATAAAACATTTGCATTGTTAACAAGCTTCACTCCCGCCCCCGCCCCCAATAGGCGTAACCGAATGAAAACTTCACGAACTTTTTAACAAATTATGCTGGCCACTTTTTCAGAGTGAGGTTGTTCAAACCACCCACCCTCAAAGCACCTTGAAGGGGCGCTATAACAAGTGCACATGCAAACATACAAACGTCACTGGTGTCGGATACACACCAACATGTGATCAGTCTTTTTACTCAACTTCTTATTAAAACAGCATCACATGTTACACGTCCCACGTACACGCACTTGCGAGTGGAGTCTAGGCAATTAATGTTAAGAGTATAGGATATTAATATTAAGAGTATAGGCTACTTACTCTCAATTTTAGGTCACACTCTGCAAGCTCCATGTAGACCCTAGTTATATAGGGAACTTCGCAAAAATCATGAAGCGCCATTGATCAGTTGCATGTTGCGATTTATTATGCTGCTTTTCCATCATCCAACGTAAGCTGTCAGCAATTCTTTCGTTCTTGATCGATGACCAGGCACCCTGCATGAACCTTTTTGAACATCTCTAAGTCTTGCTCGAGCGATGGATCTGCCGAAAGCAGGTTGAATAGCTGTTCTCCTACCACATTGTACATGCACATGTACATGCACATGTACATGCAGCCTTCAAATGTCGCGTCAGCATACAATATTCAGTAGCTCCTCTGACATCGTTTCAATTACGATTGCATCCCTCTGCTGAGAACCAGACGTTCTGTCAAGTTGTGTTAAAAGACACAGCCTTCACTTTCTCGTAAAGATTGCAGTCACTGAGTGCTTACAGTTACGCACTATACAAGTATACACACATTACACAATGATATTAAGCAATGCAGCTGCTGTGCTGCTGAGATGTCTGAGCACGTTTAATGGGTGTTACATTTCTTGCCCTAATAGAAGAATAGGTCAATAGGTAAGTAATTGAATAGGTAAAGAGATAAATAGTTAAATAGGTAAAGAGGTAAATAGTTAAATAGTTAAATAGTTGAATAAGTGATATTATAAGATGGTCAATGCAAACAAAATCACGTTTTGTCCCAGGTCACCTAAGAAAAAACCTGTGTTTCGCTTCGGTAGGACACTTCGCTATGTTTTATAATAAGATTCTTGTGCTGATACTCGTTTGTGTGTTTGCTGTTTGCAGTTGAAAGCTGTGAGTTTACGTTCAGCAGTGCGAAAAGTGAAAGTGGCAACTTCAGTAGTCCCGGTTACCCTGGAATGTATCCGCTACTCGCCGCTTGTCGATACGTCTTCCAAGGCACGGAGGACGAACGAATCCGGATCACGTACTCAGAGTTTGACCTTGAGTCTGGAACAGACGCTGGGTTAGTTACTAAGTTGGATTCATTTGCACTATAGTATATATACTATTATATAGGCCTACACTTTTACATTGCGCTATGCATTGCGTTTTAAATAACACATTGCATTACAATGTAGGCCTACGGTACATCAGTGAGTGACAGTGACATACACGTGCACGTTACAATAAGCTTACACCGTATGCTACTCTGTGTTCCATGACATCGCATTACAAAGCATGAGATTCCATCCTAGCGTCTGACCTCAACTTACAATCGTTTAATATTGTTGCTGAAGATTCAGTCCAGAATTTATATAGCGCCTGTAAAAGAGGTTACTGAAAGGCGCTTCCGCCTTCAACGCACTGAAAAAGAAGAGTTTTAAGTTTGAAGAGGAAGATGATTTCAGATGGAGTCCCATGTGAATATGTGCAGCTCTAGAGGAAAGTGCATTATATCTAATCGCCTTCTCTCACCTACCAAAACATTTAATACGTTACATCACATACGGAGATCTGTTGAGTATTATAAGTATGACTACCGGTTCTATATCGCCAGCATATTTATACTACTCTACATACGTCACATTATAATTAAAATTTGATGAGTATAAGTATGACTACCGATTCTATATCACCAGCATAATTATACTTAAACTCTACATGTACAATTGTACATACGTCACATTATAAATATTATTATAATCTGTTGAGTAGTAGCATAACTACCGGTTCTACACCACCCGTATAGTTACACTACAACTCAACATTACGTTACACTATAATTTTGTAATCTGCAATGACATTGTAATGTATGATTACAGCTGTCTGTTCGATTACATTGACACCTTCACGATCGACGTCGATCAGATGAAGAACCTGGAAAGTCGGATCTGTGGTCAAGAGATTCCTCGACCTTTCGTCTCTATTCACAGCAGAGTCGAACTCGTCTTCAAGTCGGACTATGCTGGACCGAGAAAAGGATTCTTCGGACAATACGACTTTCTAAATGAACGTCAGTCAATCTCCTCTGTCCTAATCTCGTCCTAATCCTGCTTAATCATGATTTAATTCTAATCAAATCGTGTGGTGACTGCGATTTTCGCAATCGATGTTAGTTCATCTCATTACCAAATTAGCGGTTATTAATTGGGACGTGGATTCGTGGAAGGCATTCATTGCTGCCGCAAGCAAATATTAAAATAATTAAAAGAAATAATAGATCTAAATTAGCGTAAGAAAACATTAAAATGATTAATAATGTAAGGAAATATTAAAGTAGGCTAATGAAAGGAAATATTAAATTAATGTAGGTAAATATCAAAGTGATGTAAGGACATGTTAAGCCAATGCAGGGAAATATTAAAGTAGTGTAAACAAAAATTAGGTGAATATTTGTCTTGAACTTGAAGTCTCATACTAGCACATCGAGCGACGGCCGGTGTCACGAATATTCCATCCCACTTTAAAGTTATCCATAGGATGAATTAATATATTCCCCACCCCCTGAGGAAATATACCGGTATAGACTATTCAGGGGATGAACCATTCTATCCCAGTTATTGAAAATGCATATAATTGAAAATAATAATATATGTACGTACGTATGTATGTATGTATGTATGTATGTATGTATGTATGTATGTATGTATGTATGTATGTATGTATGTATGTATGTATGTATGTATGTATGTATGTATGTATGTATGTATGTATGTATGTATGTATGTATGTATGTATGTATGTATGTATGTATGTATGTATGTATGTATGTATGTATGTATGTATGTATGAATGTATGTATGTACGTATGTTTGTTCATTGTGCACTTATTTTGTGCATGTATGTATACCCTACGTGTGCCATTAGCAAACTTTTGAATACTTCGACGTGCAACGACGCATCTGTGAGACAAATTTTGTCTAATATAATAGAAGATGAAGCCAGCAACACCCAGCACACATCAATTTCGATGTTTTTGCGTCGAAAATTGCTGCAAACGTATTCGATGAACCATCGCTGTGGGACTTTGGTTACACAACCCCCGTCCTGACCTCGTTACACGATGAGTCTGTATCCGATCATATAGTCTTAGACTCCATTGGACTTCATTGGACGAAATGATGTTTGTCGGAGAGCTGCAGTTTCCTCACGGTTGAAGGAAGTTGAATTGCGTTCGCGATGTTTCTTAGCGTTTGTGGATGCAATAACTGAATGAGACTCATCATAGTATATGCTTATAATACCATAGACCTATAGTCCTATAATACCATATCGGCATGGCTCGATGGAGAGAAAAACACTTAGTACATATAGGATGTTTTTGTTCTGACAAGATTGGGGTCGTTGCGGCCTTGACTCAACTGTACTGCTGTAGTAGCTATAACAGAGTATGAAACATTCATGCTTATACGAATTGGTAAAGTATGATCTGTGTCGGATAAATGTTTGGTGGTGGTGGTGGTGGTGGTGGTGATGATGATGATGATGATGATGATGGTGGTGGTGGCGGTGGTGGTGATGATGATGATGATGATGATGATGATGATGATGATGATGATGATGATGATGATGATGATGATGATTGACAATGACGATGACGATGATGATGATGATAATAATGATGATAATGACGACGACGACGACGACGACGATGACGACGCATGTGAGAACATAAAGCAAACAGAACATCCTGCTTTACTGTAATACTTTGGGTTATAAATAATGATAAATGACTGACTACTCAATTATGTTTCAGACTGGCAGCCGTTCCCTCCATCAAGCCCTGGATGTGGCGACTCCTTCCTGACAGGTGTTGGCGGGGAGATAACATCACCTGGATATCCAGATGTCTTTCCACCCGACGTCCAGTGCACGTGGACGATTCGTGTTGACCACGGCAAGAAGATCATTCTCAACTTCATTGAATTCAAGCTCAGTCAAAGCGGTATGCCTCGCCATATTATATCCGCCATGATGACTCATCTCCTATTCTTTTACACGGTCATTTTTTTTCTATGCCGCCTGTATGTATCACACTATGTCGCTCTCCAGGTACTTCTTCGTGACAGCATTCTCTCTGCGTGAGTCCATAAAAGATTCATTAATAACAGAATATGTCATTAGCAATCGCAACAATGCGTGTAAATAAAAAATAGTCACATTGCGTGATCTTATGGTAATGGTGTTTACTCTGGCACGAAGAGCGCCACACGAATGTGGGATCGCTTCCCGCTATTATGTACTCTCCCAAAGGTCGACTCAGCCTACCGTTCGGCAGATGGCGTTGGTAAAATAAGCAGCAGGACGAGATGGACGCCTTGCAGGACAGCCAATAATAGTTAAATTGAACTCCACTAATAACTTGTGATTATCCGTTCATTCATTCATTCATTCATTCATTCATTCATTCATTCATTCATTCGTTCGTTCGTTCGTTCGTTAGTTCGTTCGTTCGTTCATTCATTCCTTCATTCATTCATTCATTCATCATGGTAATCATTCATGAGAATGGACCACAAAGAGGCTCCATAGAAACTCTGATTGATTGATTCTGCGGTGTTTCAGTTTAAAATTACACGAATATTATTTCTAACAACTGGAGCTACACACATACGCGTAGAACCCAGGGAGCGTATCCCCCCATCATACATGTATGTAGTAATTATTGGCAGATAGCATCAGCGTCAGTCCCTGGACCAATGATCTGCGTCGATAGTGTGCACGATAGTAGCACGATGTGTCACACGCCCGTCGTCTATCAGTCGTCCCTGGTGACACGCTCATCCGGATAGATATCCGCCGATCTCCGCGTGCACGTTGTCTGCCCTGGTCGCCTTCCCTGGTCATCTGCCCAAGTCGCCTGCCCTGGTCGTCTGCCCTCGTCGTCTGCCCTAGTGGCCTGCCGCCGGTCAGTGCATCAAGGCACCCACCGTCTGTGACTAACGTCAGTCGACGAGACCTGCTGCGTTTCGTGTCCGATGGGACGAACCCGGCTGGAGAAGACGCATACACTGTGTGTCTTGTCTTTACAATCCATGTGGTGGTCCATCCATGCTCAATGCTGCATTCGATCAGTTCCATGCATTGAGCTACTATATGTTAGCCAAGACGATATGCGAGGAAAACAACGTCGGACGTAAAAGAATTCAATGAAGAGCGAAGAACATAATTATATTTATAGGCCACACACATTATAACATACACAGCTTTGAAATTATGTAATTATGTTATGTCATGACAGGTTTGCATGTGGTAATTTATATTACGTAGGCCCTATACGTGCCTTTCCATGTAGCCTAGGTTATGTATATCTATGTTTTCCGAAACTTAACATAGTCTACACGAGCGTCACATTTTTGTCCCTCAAAAGCTCTGATTTCTATGGCTTTCCATTTGTCATTTACTAACCGTTCATCTTTGTAAAAGCCTCGAAAGCCGAGTTTTTTAATCAGACTAAAAGGTTGACGCCATCTTAAGGAGATAGATCAAGCAATGTGCTTCTTTAATTCTACTCGTTTTGCTCATTATATAGCGCCAGAATAATCCTATTCGAAGAGGATTAAATCCAAGTGCAACCCGTCCTGCACTACGCTCAAGCAGCAAGCTATCATACGCTAGAGGCTTTTTTTAATTTAATAATAATCTACCAAACCAACATTCTCGACAATTCATCAATCTTATCCAGACCTTTCCTCGAGGGGCTTATGCCCATTGTATGCCAATATTTAGTACCTACTGAACCTTTCACTTCGGTCTTCGTGTTCAACAGTTAGGCTATAGAAATCTCGGCCGCGTACATCAAGAAACGTCGACAATATTCACCGTGCTTTTTCACCAGAACACAGAAGTCAATTAATAAGAACGAATGCTGTCATCACCTAATGTATATTTAATATATATATACATATATATATATGTATATATATAAATATACCACAGATGAGGTTGGCCTTTTGACCCGACCTTGATTTATAACCGAATCCTCACTACTGATTAGTCATGCAGTTCGAAGTTAATCTTGTCTTATTTACGGTCAATAAAATGCGATACAATACAGTTCTGTAGTTGATATTATTGCCCTTCTTTTAAAGTTCAGAAATTAATTACGACCATACGAAAGAACATCGATGCATGGTGCAGACCAATAATAGTGAGTGAAAGATTTTCCTCAAGGTCCCTTCCCAATGACTTTTATTTATGTATGTGTATGTATAAAATTGTATATAACTATGTACACACGTAGGCTATGTACATGTATGTTTGCATGAATATAATATTATGTTTTTATGTACGTACTTACGCGTGCATGTGTGCCATAAGAGGCAGGCTACATGTAAATATGCACACACACACACGTGCTGCATTTTTAAAAGCAGTTCCTTGTCGCATAATACGGCGTTGAATTTCCGTTAAGTTAAGGAGAGAGAATAAGGTAGATATAGGAGGAAGTATAATAGATGTTAGATAGATGACGACGGAGGTGGAAGGTAGGGTAGGGTGGGATATGGGGGAAATTAAGAGGAGGGGAAGCCATGGCTGGTCCACTTGAACCCGTATAATTGCATCAATCGCCAATGGAATTTGCGAAGCCCGCTGTGAACGCCGTTTCCATAGAAACGACCGACGGCTTTAAAACCGAAGACTCTTTCGCAAATGGATCGCCCTCAGCGAAGCCCTTAATCCATTTCGCCCTTCTATATGTCACCTTGCATACATGTAGGTGTGGTGTTGTACGTATATGTATGATATGCAATTACGACGCAATCGTCTGGGCAGCGAAGGTGTAATAGGCTTATGCGAATATGAAAAATTCTCTCGTCTTCTGCAGGCTGCAGTTCTGATTATAGTCTTTTATGCTCTCATATTGCGAGTCGATATAAACATCTAATCGCATTTTCCAAGACTTTGTCACGTGATTTGCGTCGCTACACAGAGCCTGATTCTGTGGCTGCATGCCATGCTTTGTTGCTATGGTTACAGATTCTGTGACTGCATGCCATGCTTTGTTGCTATGGTTACAGATTCTGTGACTACAGTCAACCTCATCCATTTTTTTTTCTGCTTAATATGTCTATGCTAAAGGTAATCCAGATTAATTGCAGATTGAAAGAGGGATAAATTAGAAATATTTATGAAAAATGGAACCAAGTCCATCAACGATGTTCGAAGCTGTAGGACCTACGTATTAAAAAAAATTCAAACTTTCCAACTTGTAAAATATGAAAATAGTGTTTCTGGCGAATAGAAATTTGCTTTATTTACCCTTAGTTTTAAAAATGCATTTAGCAAGTCCGAGAACGATATACTTTTACGATAAGCACATGTAAAATTCTACTTAATTGGATTTAGAATAGACGGATTAATTTTATTGCCAAGCCAAACGGGGAGTCAATTCAAATTAGTTGGCCCTACACATTTTATAATGTGCACTGTTCCAAATTGCTGCAATAAAACATTTTGAAGCAACCTTAAACTTGTTTAGATTAGTATGATGACTTTGCGTTCAGCTTTGCAAATTAAAGGCGCTATATAAAAATTATATAGTTTGACTGAAAACACTCACAGGTTCAAGACATGGTCAGCTCGAACAGAGTCAAGCGGTTATCTGTGACAAAAATAACTTTAAGCACCCAAAGAGAAGTTCTCTCGTCAATACGATAAAGCAGAGAAGCGCGTTTTTTTCATTTGCAAAGAGCAACATTACACGCTCAAATCGTTTGATTTGCTAAAAGCGGATTTTAAAAAGACGAAAACTTCAGATGTTCGCGACTGAGTACAGTGTGTATGCTATCATTTTATTTGCTATAGAAGCGGGATTCATTGCAGTAGGTCTTGCATTTGCAAATAGCCGGTCAATAGTCTAATTCGGACAAAGTCTGCGCTTTTCTCTTTTTTGTCTCTATTTTGGGCTCACCATGCACTGCAGCGATAGAAAATCATTCTATTTGATTGTAGACTGGCACTCTTAGGATGGGACACCTTATGAGTTTCCTAGAAGTGCTACAGATTGTGTGCTCATTAATTATTGCAGATAATAAACGTCTTTTAATAGCCAATATTCAAAGCGTAGACTAAGCTGTGTCTGTCTTCTATGCATAGTCTAGTCATTGATGCTGAAAAGCTGTGTGCACTGCAGCAGTCTTATGATTATAATTTTATAATCAAACAAATCCGCCAAGTGTTCGCCTCAAAGCCAGGTCAAAATCCTGAGGCATGAAGCGATAAAAAGTCAGTGCACAATAGGGTGGGTTGTAAAGGGTCAAGTCAGAAAAAAACACGAAACGAGTTATAGAGCTCGGCTTTTTTTGATTCACGAATCAGTCATAATTCATTTTCAAAGCATAATCCGCGGATAAGACTGCGATACGCGTCTCTAGCTCACTGACCGACTCCACCACAGTCTTCTTTCACTCCATCGACTCTCAGCAGCCATGCAGTGACCGACAGACCACGGCTGACAGACAGCCTCTCGTTGCCTACCTTCTCCTTCTATAGTAATCCAAATCTCACGTCTTAACCCGGCTGCGATAATCCGACGACGCCTGTAAATCACAGACACACGCACGCTACTTAATCCACGGCAGTGGAAGGGAGCTTCGGCCATTTGATCAATCTGTTTGCGATGTGAAATAGATTATAACATAAAAATAAATGTGTTGTACCTAATGGTGTATATAAGAAAGCTTAGTCCATGTGTTGCAGAGTTACATGTAGAATGCGGACTCGGCGGATTCAAGGCAAAGTGTAATCGATATATGAATTCGTAAACTCGATGACCGGAATTTAACGCGCAGAATATAATTATAAACCACCATATTTCTGAGATTGAGTCATTTTCATAGTGACTTAGAAGTTGCTCTGAATTGTCTGTTCAACTCTATTTCTGCTTCATTTCTTTCTCTTCTTAGGACTCTTATTCGACCGGGGTTGGACTGGGAGCGCTCCTGAGTAGTTACCTTGAAGAAGCGCTATATCAAATTCTCAGTAAAATAGTTTAAAACTGCCGGGTAGCCACGTTAAGCGCCTATGCGATGATGATAAGGCTCTATACAAATGTCCATAATTTACACACATGTGTTACATTACGATAATAATTATTCTGGATGTATTTTATTGATGTGCTGTTTGTTTGCCACTGCAGTACACTGTGAATCTACATTCGTGACCATCTACAACGGATTCTCGAGTCCGACGAGTGTTCCCACAGAAAAGATCTGTACAAGTCACGTGAAGAAAGAATTCCGATCAAAGTCTTACCGGGTAATAGTCAGGTAGAGCCGCAACACAAAAATGATCGCTATACGACTTAGCAAACGCGATTCGTTAGGAATTCAACCTTTTACCGTATGCCTAAACTTCTTCCATAGAAAGGAGAAAGCATAAGAATCTTCCGCGCTCTGTATATATAATAATAGCACAGTCATCATCATTGCTATTATCGTTTCGCTGTTGTTATTAATTTATAATCGTCATCATTGTTAATTATATTATTAGGCCTATTAATGTCGTTGTTGCTAATTTTGTCGTTGTTGTTGTTGTTCGTGTTGTGGACCTGATAGCCTACATGGCCCTACAAGCATGAATTTTTTTCTTAGATAATTTTATATCTCTTGTCCTCTTTGAGATAGGTCGCATTGCTATTATAATTTTTTACCCGAGGTACCTGGGATCCCTCGGGATTTAAAAAAAGTATGCCTGGAGCTGTTATTCATTGTCTAGAAAATCAGGCCTCGTCCTCCGCAACATTATTATTATAAACATAGTTATTATTACTATAGTAGTAGTATTAGCGGTATTAGTATTTGTTAGAAGAGGATTTTTACTCATGCGGAGTCAAGCAGAGTCAGACAGTTACAAATGGGCGTACACCTAAAGAGCCAGCGACATTGTCATTTCGTAAACATAGTTGTGCATATTATGTTGGCCGAACCCATTGATCGGCCTCAACCAAAGACATCTGTACTAATTTAGCGTCTAAATTCGTACAGATGTCCTTGTCTCACTACAGACAAGCTGAAGTAATCTTAAGTGTGACACCGTTTCAAAAGATTCAATGCGTCAACGGTGTGCACAGCACACGAATATTGTCTTGTTGTCTACCCGTTGTATCTTAGGGTTCCTCGCTTTCATACATCAACGCAAATAACCCTGACACACCCTAGAGCGAGGGGCATCCTCCTCTTGTATTGTTTTTTCTGTCTCAGTTCGAGTCGCATTCTTATCCTTTGTTTTGCTGTTTACAAGATCTGGTTGACACCGATCACGTTCGCAGCGCTTTTATGGAGTCGTATTTCCCCGGGCAACGCCGGGTACCCCAGCTAGTGTAAATGATATAGGAGCACCACAGAAGTGATAGAATCATGTTTTCCCCTCTGTTGGTCATATCATACTGCGGAGTTACCTTCCTGCATTCTCTCTCTCATGCTGAGATATTATCTTGGAGCCTTACTATCTCTGCCCCCGCTGTTTTAGGACTTTTCTTTATCGATAGATTCTAGTTTTTTAGATGTGGTTGGACTAGGAGCGCCTCTGAGCAGTTCTATTAAGGAGGAGCCATATAAACTCTCGGAATGAGTGAAGGCTGAAAAAATATAGCTAAGACTCCATACTCGTAGTTGCCTCTCAAGCTAGGCTAAGGCATTGATCCTGTGCTTCTGTAGGTTCCAATCGGGAGGCAAGAGCGAACACCACAATGTTGGATTTCGAATTGCGTGGACGGCTGTCTGGGCTCCAAAGGAGATCGAGGATAAGGACGGAAACTACATAGGTACGACCGTACGACGACTATTATAACAGCCCCATGGCTTATTCTAAGCCCTGAATAGCCCTACAATTCTTCAGTGACACATTAAACAAACAAAAACTTATCGCCAGTTGCATGGAAAGTGTGTTGATTAAATGAAGCGATGCAATGGTGCATAATTTCATGTAGTAGACCTACAATTATTGTACCTTTGGGTCTAGGCCATAAGCGTAGGAGACGAGGTCCAGGAGGAGGGCATTTCCCCCCCTCCCAAAAAAAAATTCGGGCAAGTCTGGTTTTCGGGCAAGCAGACACCAGGAAAAATATATAAAAAAGTATCATCAGAATTTTCGAGCAAAAGTTTAATTTTTGCCCCCTCCCCACTGAAGGGGTGCTATGTAAGTTTTCGGAATGAATGAATGAATGAATGAATGAATGAATTAATTAATTAATTAAAAGAGTAGTAGCAATAGAGGTCAACGGGGCGATAGCAATAGGGGTCTCAATAGAGTAGTTATCATCAGCCTAAGTTGTTCTTATTCAGATATGGTTTCCATAGAGTTGTCACAGAACATACGGTAACCCACATTGGTCTCAGTATAGCGTGGTCATTATCAGCCCATAAGTGATGTCAATCAGAGGTTACTGGTTTCCCTACGGACATCAGCTGCCGTCGATGTCTTCGCTGAGTGACAGGACAACAACCTCCACACTGCATGTCCACAGTAACGCAGAGCTGCTGAGTCTGACGTTCGTTATTAGGAAAATTGATCATTTTGCGCTGACGTCTACTGCGTTCCTTCGCCGCTGGGCGGTGCTGCATCCTTCTTCTTCTTTCGTCTTCTTTCGAAGGAGGAGGTTCTCCGAAATCGAATTATACTCTGACCTAACCTCCTTCCGTTCACCTGCCGCCTCTCTTTGTCGGATATAAATTATTCAGCATACATGACAGGAATGCGGTCGTCTCATGTCTGTGAATGCACCTCGGTGTCTATGTGTCTTTGGATGTTTGCATAGCTCCAGGTTATCGGTCTGTTAGTACGTGTGCACCGACACTGAAAAAACACCTTGGAGATGATGGCATGCGTTGTTTTCTTCAGTGATAATTATTTGCAATCTCGTGCACATGTGCTTCCTCTTGCATTGGAACTTCATATCGGAACAGCCTTACATTGACAATTCGCGATACTAAACTGCATGATTCTCATGAAACTTTCGCAAATTCACACTTAAATTCACAACTTGTTCTGTGTATAGGCTACATAATACATCTGTTGTTCGTTTGTATCGTACAGGAGATCACTGTGACGGGTTTCACTGCACAGGGGGCGAGTACTGTATCGATACATCGCGACTTCTCTGCAATCCGCTTCAGCATTACTGCATCTCGGAGTCGCTCCGATGCAACCGAATACCGAACTGCGGCGCCCACGACGACAGCGACGAGGAAGGATGTATGCGACCACTCCTACTGATCAAAGCAATTACTATAGCGCCTTTCTATTATCTTTATGAGGTGCGGTGGTGTAGTTGGTATGTTCGTCGCCTTGCAGCCGGAGGGTTGCAGGCTCGAATCCACCTCAAACCGTCTCGTTGGGACCTTGCGCAAGTCCATTACTCTCAATTGATCATGCGCTTCGGCGTGATACTCCGATTCAGTGTCCGCGCTGTAGTCGGGAGCGCTTCTGAGTAGATTTCCTGAAGAGGCGCTATAACAGGTGCACATATATGCATATACATACCTTCCAATACATTACCACATCGCCATTAAGTATATAATTGGGGAGGGCACTCACCATAACGTCTATTATTATTAACACCGCGCAATACATCACCCTAAGTACTTTGGAGCACCTTTTCTATAGCGCCTTTTCGATATTCATGAAGATGCTTGGTAAATATATATCGGTTGTTTTTACCTCCGAATACATTCATCATATAGCGCCTTTTAGTGCAACTAAATGCACTTAACGCAGAGCACTTTCATCGTCTTTCACGGTCGTTACGCACCCGTTATTGACCAGTTGCTTGCACTAAGCAAGTCCAATGTTTACGATAGGAAGATCATAGACCCGCCTTCTGCAATTTACAGCCGTCTGAGAAGATAAAACGCTCGCAATCAATTGATCCTTTCAACCGACGGCTGGAGAAGACAGTCTTTTCAACAGTTCAGCTGCTGTCTGTGATGCCTCTTAATTTTGATGTTTATACAGACATTGGAGAGCGACCTCTTCACGTGCATGTTTCAACCTTCTATGCCGCTACATTAGTCTTATTGAATAATTTCCTTATAATATTATTTTCTCCGTTCGGACTATGATATTATCCAGACGGTGGCATGCCCCCCATGCCCCCGGTTAATTAGGTCTTTGCCTGAGTGTCTCTTACCCCGATTCTTCCAACCACAAAACCTACCTTGATATTATTACGGACATTAGTCATCGACTGCAGCTGAATTATCTGCTCGAGTCCCTCACAATAAATTCTCTGACTTATTTAGCGTCTCAGTAATAATGTAATCGGAAACATATCAGCAGACCGTCTGTCTATTCGTCCGCCCACCTATCCATCTATCCACCCACCGAGCCATCCCTCCATCATCAATCCATCCAGCCACCTATAAGTCACTCAATCAATCTATCACTCGAAATTATCAATCAATCAATCTATCTATCTATCTGTCTATCTATCTATCTATCTATCTATCTATCTATCTATCTATCTATCTATCTATCTATCTATCTATCTATCTATCTATCTGTCTGTCTGTCTGTCTGTCTGTCTGTCTGTCTGTCTGTCTGTCTGTCTGTCTGTCTGTCTATCTATCTATCTATCTATATATCTGTCTGTTTATCTATCTATCTATCTATCTATTTATATATCTGTCTGTTTGTCTGTCTGTCTGTCTGTCTGCAATTAAGAGGAAGATAGTATGCCATAGATAAAGGCATACATATTGGTCTGTCTGTCTGTCTGTATCTACAATTCTACATGTCATACTATCTCCCTCTTCATGTCCCTCTGCCTGTCATACTCTCTCTATCTCTCCTCCGTGTCAGTCCCTTACCTTGCAAAAGCGATGATTAAACAGATTAAATGTTCAACAGAGATGAGTGTCCATCCGTCACGAGTCTCTCGTCCTTCCTGAAACACCATCTCACCTCATCTCACCTGATCTCACCCATCCACCCATCATCATGCAGCTGCTGCTTCTGTTGCTGCTGCTGGCATCATCGGTCTGGCTTCCTGATATTATATTAGACGTATCATACACCGAACAGGTCTGCAGTTGATAGGCATTTTTATGGCTATACGAACCTGATACGCGAGAGACAGGGTGATACTTGTTATCAACTGCGAGGGAGTATCTCACTCGCTCTTCCTCCTCCTCCTTCTCCTCCTTCTATCTCACCATCTCTTCATCTTATTCCTCCTCCTCTTTCTTCCCCCATCCATCCTCCTCCTCCCATATCACTCTTTTCCTCCTCCTCCTCCTCCTCCTCCTCCTCCTCCTCCTCCCCCTCCCCCTCCTTCTCCCTTTCTTCCTCTTCCTTCCCTTCTCCCCATTCCTCCTCCTGCCTCACTCTCTTTCTCCTCCTCCTCCACATCCTCCTCCTCCTCCACATCCTCCTTCTTCTCCTTATCCTCCTCCTCCCCACCAATCCTCCTCCTGTCTCACTCCCTCCTCCTCCTCCTCCGATCTAACTCTCCGCTCTTCCTCCCACTCTCCTTCCTCCACTGTATCCTGCTAATTCCTATCTCTCCTAATTTGCCCTTTCCTATGCGCCACGCACATGACCACCCCACCCCACCCCGCCACCCCCTCTGACGGATGTCTGGATGGACGACGGATACAGCAGCTGCAGCAGCTGCTGCCAACTCAATTAGGCGACAACAGTTTTCATGACAACCGTCGGTGCTATCCATTATCTGTCTTCCTATACCGCTGCATATGCCTTCCTTCCTTCCTTCCGTCCTTCCGTCCGTCCGTCCTACCTTCTTCGTCCTTCATATATTTATCGTCCCTCATCTCCTTCTCTCTCTCTCTCTTTTTCTCTCTCTCTCTCTCACTCTCTCTCTCTCTCACTCACTCTCTCTCTCTCTCTCTCTCTCTCTCTCTCTCTCTCTCTCTCTCTCTCTCTCTCTGCTCTGTTCCTTACCCCTCACCCTCTGGCACCTCGGACACTTCTGGCACCTATATGGCACCTATATGCAGTTGATATGCTCCACTATAAGATGCCATGCAGACCGTTTGAATGGATCGTCTTTTCTGAGCTAAGAAAGCACATCAGCCGCTGCTGCCATAATTATCGGCTCAATCCGACGAAAAATCCCTCATTGCTGCCCAAAGTCACGTATTGCATACAGGTGTGGGAGTAAGAAATATATATATATATATATATATATATATATAAAGTTATATAATTATACAATATTCATATGGTAATGGATATATATATATATATATATATATACATGATCTTGCCATGGGTCAATATGTGTACATATAGTTATATGGCTCACGTCATCCCGAGGCTGTTATATATAATTTTATAGAGTATAATATTACCGGTATACGTAGTAAAATTGTGTGTAAATAAAATTATGATCTACTGAATAATGACATGATTACGACTTGGTTTTTATGCGCCATCAGTTGATGCCTTATGCATCATTTTATTATTATTATTCACTGGCGCAATAGAAGTTATGATTTACAATCGCAATAACTACAAGCGATAACAAAATTGACAAAGTGATAAAACGTATCAGCGTGTGCTATCAAGGATGACGCCATGGGGTCGCATAAATAGAGCATGCACTATACGCGGACACCACGGCGTATAGGGTGCAACTCCGCCACTGGCTGTTCTCTGCCAGTGCCAGTCCGAAGCCTGGATAAAGGAGGAGGGCGACACTAATCATCTTTGAAATGGCAGTGTCGTTAAACATGTAACAAGCCAACACCGTAGGCTATATAGGCCCTATAATTATATGAAAGACGGAAATATCTCGGGAAGAAGTAGTCGAGCTTATATAGGATTCCTTACAATGTTATTACTATATAGGCCTAATGAAGGTATTTAATGTCCATTTTGGTCATGACATTGTCTCTGCATGCTGCATTCCATTTACGACTGAAAACCGAACTCTTAAAGCTATCCTAATCCTATGCAGATTCCAATCAGGTTCCACCACCCAACTACCACCATCACCGACAATCACCGTAGCACCACGCTGTCTGCTTGGCTTGACCCCCCCCCCGGATTTTGACCTGGCCTCAACTCTGATCCCCTTGGGATTATAATATCATTATTAATATGCAAAGAAGCCTTTACTGTGGGGTAATAAGAACTATTTATAGGCCTACTAATATAATAGTGTTGAATCTCAACCCCTTCAGCAATTCTCACCCTGCACATAGTCACAATCAGCAGATCGGTGTTGGAAACTCCGCCACTGCATGGTTGCACTCTGCCAGTGCCAGTCCCAAGCCTGGATAAGGGAGGAGAGCGTCGCTAATGGTCTTTGTTACCACACAGTGACGTTAAACTGCAACTACTACAGTAACTACTATCGGTGTTGGATGATGATGCAAACCAGCTGCTCTTCTCCTAGGTTTCTCTCGGACGTTCCTCATGGTGACAGTATCCTCCGTCGTCTGTTCTGTTCTCCTCTCCATCCTCCTCGTCATCCTCTGTCTGCGTCGACGTCAGAGGATCATCGAACGCCGTCGTCGTCGCCGTCGCTCCTCCTCATCCTCGTCGCTCCGACCGCCCGACAAGACCTCATCGGCCGCCGACATCCTCACCTGCTGGCCGGGCAGCAGCCTTCGCACCCACGCCGCCGCCGGTCCCTCGCCCGCCGACCGCAGCCCCAAGCGCACCGACAGCCTCAGCCCGTCATCAACCAACATCACTGACCCCATGCATAAGACGGGGTTGACGCGGCCGCCTGGGTCGACCTGCTACAACATCAATGGAACAATGCCGCCAACGACGGGTTCGGCTGCTGCTGCTGCCCTGCGTGCCATCACCCCGCATCTCGTTCGACCGCAGCAGCAGATGGACGTCCATCTCATGTACTACACGGACACGGACCACTGCACAGTCGTGCCGGACGCCGGCGTCAACTACCTGCCCGGCCGCGACCTACACGACGACCTGCTGCCGAGAAACGCGACGGGGAGCGAGTGGCGGCTGGTGAGGGCGTGCTCAAGGAGTCGGTCGTCTGACGGGGGAATGCATCTGACCGGTGGAGGAGGAGGAGGAGGAGGAGGTGGTGGGGGTCGTTACGTTGACGCCCTTCATCTGGACGAGGGTGGGGCAGGGAAGGGGGCGATGACGCAGCAGCAGGGTCATGCATCCCGTCATAGGGTCAGGTACCCAAGCACGGGAACCCTGCATGCGTCATCGCACGCCATACAGTACGATCACCGGTTCTACCTGTCGTCGGATTGCCTGAATCCCGATCGGATACATAAGGTCAACACTATGTCATCAATCGTCTGATAGCAAATATATAAACAGATAACGAAACATTCATTTAATAGGCTATACAGAAGAGAATATCATTATGGTAGTATTATAATAGCGAAATATATTATTAGTTTTTTGCTTCCCATGCATGCAGCATGCTTAGTTGTTATATTATAGGACAGCGACTATTTTCAATTAGCGCAAATTGGTTTATTTTTGTCTGTATTTTGTCTATATAAAATTATGTCTACATAATGTGTATGTGAACATATATACCTGAAATCCTGTATATATATATATTTATGATCCTATATATATATACATATATGTCTAATTGACTGCACACAGTGCACAGACCATTATGTGGAACTTCAATTGTGTCACTCAAATCTCAATAGCACTTTCGAATAGCCTGTATACCTCTCGAAAGGGCAACACACCTGATTGACCAGTGCTATTAATGTAGACTGAAAATATTCATCATTGTACAGTGTACATTTATAGGCTACACGCTGAATACATTCATTCTTCGGTTTCGAGGTTATGTATAGGCCCTACCGGTACTATAGTCTGTAATAGATGTGCGTACCATTTCTATTACGGAAAACTGCTTCAATTGTTTCAAAGGCAACATGACCCGGTATAAGGTACAACTTTATAAATTATTTATTATCTTCGATTTTGTAAGAATTTATTGGTTTTAGATGATTCGCGATTTAAACAATGTCGCAATGCTACAGATCGTCGTTGTGCTCAAGCCGTTCGGCCCTGCATGCTCAGATAATTTTTTGACAGTGTTAAGAAATGTTCATTATGCTTATCAGTGTGCCGGGATATTTCGATATAATTTGCTGCATGTTCCCATTATAAATTACATGGAAAGTCGTATCTCAATATTTTTCTTCTTCTACTCTGTTCAAAATGTGCACCAATTAAATTCCCAACGAGGCATACTATGGAATGTCCTTGTAGCCTAATATATATATATATATATATATATATATATATATATATATATATATATATAGACTATATAAGCTTAATTGTGTTTGCATGATCTTCTTCTGAATTACTTTTGATGTTGTAACCTGCTACCAATATTGTCAGCGGTTCCTTAGTTATATATACAGGGTGGCTCAAAAAAAAATACCCCACCAGCAAAAATGCAATATCTCCGCAACCAATCGAGCTTATTCTATGAAAATAACAGGATTTGTAGAGGAGAGAATTTGCAACAATCCCTGAAAATCTCAATAATGAATCTGCATTACTTCATAAGTTACAGCTGCGCAAAAACAGTTTTTCATTTTTTCGAATTTTCGCAGAATCACTTTCCAATACCTGTGATTTCTTTAGGATTTTTTTGCAAATTTCAACACATAAAGTGATGATGATGTCTTATGACCTCACTAAGAGCTGTAAATAAGCTGTTTATGAAGCAATCTGGTAGTATTAGGTGATATTTTATATATTAAGGTCTCATTTTGTGAATCCGTACTGAACGTCATGGGCAAAGTTTCTGCAGATGATAAAGTGGGAACTCGGGCGTTGCGTGATCAGAGGCTGGGGTATTGCAAGATAATAGCAAAATACCCAGTGAAAAGTGGAGCCTGAGCACACTGAAGGCTATCAGCAAACGTGTTGATGTAATGGAGGTCAGATGCTGTAAGAAAGGCACGAAGACAGTGGTCGTTTGGTCTGACGAAAAAGCGCGATGTTCACGAAATTCGCTTGGTAGTCGCAAAGGTAACGTTTGAAAAGCACATCATGGTTTCGGCGTCAAATCTGCTGGCGTGTGTTACGGCTGCAAGGAAAGACTGCACTTCATCCCATTCAGTAGGCTAAATGTCAAACTTACCGTTGAACTCTCTTACACAGACTCCTTGAAGACTGAAGGCATGTTGTAACATTTGGTTTTATTTTCCAGCAGGACGGTGCGCCTGCTTGCTCGCACGGCAGGGTTGATTATGATGATGCTATCTTATTGCCATCAACTGCGGTAAATATATTGGCACAGGTGAATGACCATCAAACTCGCCAGACCTTAACCCTTTTGTTTATTATGACTGGGAAGCTATGCTGGAACGATGCAAGACATTTCTTCCCAAGTTGGAGAACATTGGCTAACTGAAGGAAGTCTTGCTGGTAATGTGGGATCAGTTGCCGGAGGAGTCGATCAACAAGCCCATACCGAGTTTCACAAAAAGAATTCGAGCTCGTATTAAAGCAGGGAATGTACACTACCATCGTGCTTTACGATAAACTGTAAAACGGATTTCTGAGGTGGTAGTGAAAGGTGATATTATTTGACATGGAAATCAACAAATGACGTTAATTTTTCCGCGGAAATTCGAAAAAACCGAATTGAAAGTTTAAACAGCTGTAACTTTTGCAAACATGAAAATTTTAAAGTGAAACTTTCAGGGATTGTTGGAAATTCATTCCCCTACAAATTGGGAAATTTTCGTAGAAAAATATCAATGGGTTGCGAAGATATTGCATTTTATCCGGTGGGGTATTTTTTGTGAGCCACCCTGTACACCGTGATTCAAAAAAAAGTAAGCCAAATTGTTTTTCATATATCTCTAATGCCTGAAAACATATCATGCCAAAATTTTCCAAATATTTAGAGAATTGGACCATGAATATGATTCCAAAATTTCAAGACATAAAATTGAACGGATAAAAAGATATGTATCTTTGAACTTCATATATCGAAATTTCAGTTTACAAGCAATTTTCTGTTAGATTCAATAAAATGTAAGTCAAACTTTTTTCATTATCTTTATGACCTGATAATTAATCAGCCTAAAATTTTCCAGATATGTAGAGAATAGAACTATCGTGCACGCTCCCCAATTTATAGTCGACAGGATTCAAATCTGGGCTGTTTCTAGGCCATAATGTGGGAGATATGAGTCTCTCTCTCTTGTGGGAGATATGAGTCTCTCTCTCTTGTCAGCATTTGAAGATATTTGGTTTCCTTGGCTCTGCATGTGGGCTGGCGCTGTTCTGTTGAAAAAGAAAACAGCCTTCTGGGGCTATAGATTTCTGATAACAGGTGGAAGATGTTGTCACAGCAGAACGTTGCGATAATATATTCCGTAAAATTTTACTCCAGGACCACTGAAGACCAAAATAGGGAACCATCAGGCATCGAAACCGCAGTGAACACCATAACAGATTTGCTGAAAACTGAACTTTCTGGAGATGAAGTTTAAATATTCATATCTTTCTATCCGTTCAAATTTATGACATGATATTTTGGAATCCTATTTTTGGTTCAATTCTCTAAATATCTGGAAAGTTTTAGTATGATTAATTATCAGGCATTGGAGATATAATAAAAACAGTTCAGCTTCCTTTTTTACTGAATCTGACAGAAAATTGCTTGTAAACGGCGATTTCGTCATATGAAGTTTAAAGATTCATAATTATCTTTTTATCCGTTCAACTTTATCTCATGAAATTTTGGAATCATATTCTTGGTCCACATGTCTAAATATTTGGAAAAGTTTAGCATGATATGTCATCAGGCGTTAGAGATATTTGAAAAACAATTTGGCTTACTTTTTTTGAATCACGGTGTAGTTCCGCTATATGTGACGTCGGCGCTCAAAACCCGTCGCATGAAGCGACCTAGATATTGCGCTAGAAGCCGAAATAGGCGAGAGGGGTCAAGAATGCAGTTTATTCCTCAGTTCAGCAAATGACTGTAAATTCGCCCTAATTTGCGAAGTAGTGAACCGATTTTGATGCCGTTTGCGTTATCTGATTCAGAATATATGCCTCTAATGCCCAGAACAATTGCAGAATAATAACATAGTAGGTTTAGTAGACTTGGATTACACAAATATTCAATAACTTTTTGTTTGGTTTTCTCGCTATAAACTAATGAAAGAATCAAACGAGCATAACTTCAGTTAGAAAAAATATATTTTCATTCCTTTAAAAGCATTTAGAGCTTGTTCATTGTAGCCTATGACTAAATCAAAAGGTCAAAAATCGTCAAATGACGGGTTTTGAGACGCTGTGTCACATATTATGCCATACCGGTAAATAATTTTATTTTAGAAAAATTTGTTGTGAACTGTTTCAGAACGTGATATATCTTATTTTCCCCGTGCAAAGAACGCAGCGAGCTGCTTGTAGTTTTTTGTTGCAATATGATTTTGACATTATTAGGCTATGTGCTAAGATAACCTATATTTTGATAATGAGAAACATTATTCTGCGGTGAACTTATTGTATGTGTGATAACACATTAAAATATGCATAGGAACTTTGTGTTGGTAACTTGGTATAGGCCTATTCCATCTTACCTTGTTTCTAAAACAAACTGGACAATGAGAATGGAGGGACAAGGGCTTATCCTGGAGATTTAGACTATAGGCCTACAATTAACGCTGTAGTAGAAAGATTACCGAAATGCGGTGCCATTTAACTAAGTGTCTCATAATAGCAATAACAAAGGCAAATATAGCAAGGCCCTAAGAACAAAAGCAAAACGTAACATGTGGAATCGCAATACGTGCCTCAATCAGTTCAAACACAAAGTATCAATACGTATAGATCAGGAATAGAAAGAAATAGACGCCCAGAAACCACCCAAAATGTCAACTGATTCACGTACCATCCAGCGACCATGCACCAAGTACCAACCCACGTATCAGCCAATTACCACCCACCTAAATAGTAAAATGGCCACCCACCCAATGACCACCCAGCCACACACAAACAAACTAACCAATGACTAGGCCCTACTCACTATGACTATAATAATTATGACCAATGGCTAAAATGATCGACCTCGCCTAGACTAATTAAAACTCACCCACGGACCTCCAGTAAGATGACCACCAACCCATCCACATAATAGTTACTGACTCACAAGTCATCCGCCCCCTCAAACCACCCAACAGCGGGTGACTCACCCATGGGCGGAGACCTTTTTTTAGTCATGACAGTATGATGACACTCAACAATTGGGGGGGGGCAAATACATGGGCCGTCCCCCCAACGAATACATTCATTGAGGGGACCGTCTCTCCTGCCCCCCCCTACGTCTCCACCCATGGACTCACCCACAACACAATCACCGTCTCATTCATCATTTCCTTTGCACGGCTCTGAGATCTTTAGATCTTAAATGATTATAGCCTCTCGTACGTTGGTGGCACCCACGCAAACATTCATTGCTCTGTTGAAGTTATTCGATATTATACAACCTTACACTTGGCAACCTGGTCTTCTTCTTCTTCCATCCAGCAGTAGATAAATCCACTAAAATCTGCTTAGCAGATGAAGCTTTTCGAAACGAAAATTGATGTCCTTTGTGCGGCTTCTGCGGTTTTTTATCCATGGTCGTCAAGTCTTGTATGATTCTTCGAGTGCATTTGTACAACAACAAAAACTACAAATCCCTAGCACGGGTTCCGCCCCCTGCCGTTTAATTTCGATGTAGACTTCATTTCCTGATAACCGCAGCAACATTGGAACACAGCTGGACAGCAGCGAAGGATTTCTTTGCATTAGTAGCACGCTGATTACACGCACACACACACACACACACACACACACACAAACACACACAAACACACACACACTC
Organism: Lumbricus rubellus; assembly: GCA_945859605.1. Classification (NCBI taxonomy): domain Eukaryota; kingdom Metazoa; phylum Annelida; class Clitellata; order Crassiclitellata; family Lumbricidae; genus Lumbricus; species Lumbricus rubellus. Next base: position 7,136,805 of record OX243813.1, on the reverse strand, counting down.
TCTCCAGCTGTATGCATGATACTGATAGAAGCTGGGACCAGAATCGATATCACTGAAAGCCGAGAAAGTGGATTTAACGGACGAGTTTTTGCCTGCAGTGGGTGCCCTCGTTCTTCACAGCCATCATCGTCTTCATATGAATAATATGTTTGCCCGAATCTTTTCATTAGCGAGATAAGTACAGATTTGCATTTTGTGTGGATACATTTCTGAGCACTTTACTACAGTTTTTTTACTACTCTGCCAACGGTTCACTCAACCTTCCATTCGGCAGATGGCGTTGTTAAACTTAACTATGGAACGTGCATGATGGGAGCTTTGAAAGACGGTTGACAGTTAAAGTCCACTCGTCTAATAGCAGTTCGTTACTGATTGCGAGTATAATACAGTATCATGATGATACTGTGTGGTGACAGTGGTGTCAATTTGAAATTAAACGAAGATTATAGCTCTATAGATTACAAATTGTAGACAAAAACGTTGATGAAAAGAATGAATGACGGCAAAACACAGACCTAGACCTATGTATAGGCCTACATGTAGACATTGTAGAGCATTTTAAACTAAAACTGCCTGGAGGTCTACATTGAGGACAACATGGAAGCATAAATATAATGCACCAAACTGAAGTCTGAGTGTGATCAAAATGCAAAATGAAGGTATAAACTCATTTACAAGTTGTATGCTTCTATCTAATTATAATATTATGCCTATGCAAACGGATGCCTTGAAGTTAGTTAGCATCAGTTTTAAAGCGCACCATTACCAGGTTTTCATCTAATAAATCTATAGGCCTAGGGCCTATATCGTAGGCTTATCAAAGCTGATTTTTGAGCTGTGCTGCATAGATGTTCGGTAACAATAACACGATTACAAAGCATTTCATTCTAGAAACCCATCCTTTCAATAATAATCGTTGTATCACGTTAAACTTTTAGTTTAGCAAAAGCCGACAGGGTTAGACCTAATCTAATAAACAGTCGAACTGATCACCGATGTGTCGATTAGAAACCGGTTTATCATCTGACTAATATTACTATCTGCCTTGTCAACCAGCATCGTATAATTATCGTCGCTCATTTAAGTCATTAGACATAATTAGTAGCAGAACTTGGTCGTTATGATGGCGATTAACAGAGAGAAATGATTTATTAATGATGATCAACGAATAATATATTGCTAATGAACGACGAAAATCGCAATGAAGAAGAATCGTCTCAGTCTGCTGGGTGCAATTACCGAAGTCCTGGACATTATAACAAATCGATCGCACGGGGCATAGTAAGCAACAACCAACGACGTAAGAACAGTGTTTGCGAGAACAAAGAAGTGTCGTCAACTCGTCATAATAAGAACTAAACAATTGTTCTAACAACGTAACACTAAACGCAGCTAATGAGGTGAGAACAGTGCTATTGACAAGGAGATGTCGTCATAATAAACGAGGAGGTATTATCGTAGCAACCCATAAGTGTAACCAATGACGCAACAAATTCCATGACAAGTGGCTGACGTCACAATAAGAAATCCATAAAACAAATTGACAACCTAGCATCACAGAATTTGTCCATAGACAATATTAGTGACGTAATAATAGTATATTTTTATAACAAAGTGATGTCGTCGCAATAGAATGTCCATAGCGAAATTTAATGCTAGTTGCACGTTTGTCTGTTCTTTTGTTGTGATCTTCCCCACAGTTTTATTGAGCAGGGCCCCCACATTAATTTTGTCGATCAGACTCTATTCATAGCGTCTTCAGGCACAGACGTACGTGTGTTATAGTCGACCATGGGTTATTGCGAAGCGCTCGTGAATAAACTGGTGCTCTGTGCGTGGCTTTCGAGTGCCGTTCTGGAAGTCTGGAACTTGAGACTACAATAAATACAGGCCTGCACGAGATTTTCTATAGCGCATATAATTTTATCAGGTCCCAATCTGTTGGATGTGCCATTCGTCATCAATTTGCCATCACTTTACATGCATAGCCTATATGATTATATTATCATTATCATCATTGTCGTCATTATAAGCTTAATCCAATTTAATATATAATGTTCAGTATGATCAGTATGACCAGAGCGCTCCACTCTTTGATCAACTTGTGGATTTTAGACATTTGCACGTAGACCTATCTTTCGATTTGATTTCTTGCCAGTGCACCTATGGTGGGAGGGGCGGTAGCGAATTGGATAAAACAACTAGTCTCCGAGGCCCAGTAGGATTGGCGTGATAGGCGTGCTTTGTAGGCTGCTATTATTTATCGCCCTTGTATTGCAGACTGTGTGTTCTGTTAGTAGGATTTGTGATGTGTATTCTTGCGAATTGTTTCAATTGCATAGCTGCACACTGTAACTGGTTGCAGTCTGTCAACCGGATTGTTGAATGAGCAAAAAAATATTCTTTTTATCATGTGAATCCTGTAAGGAAAGTAGGAAACACATCATTTTCTATTAATTGGCATGCTGACGCTGGCTGTAGTTTTGCGCGGCTCAAGTTTCGCGCAATTTTAGGTGAATTTGCGTAATAATTATTGACTCAACTGTTTGGTTCTCACACGAAAGGTCTTTCTGTGTGAACTGCATGTGCACGAACGATTCTGCAGAGTGCAGATGGAAACACACTCAACCCTTCATTACTACACCCGGTGCTTTTAGATCTTTCTAGAAGATCTATAGTCGGGCTTCGAGATTGCTAGAGACCTTGATTTGCAGACGCTGATGACTCTCATGCATATTCATGAGTCCTCATGTAATTGATGGGCCTGGGACCTAGGTCAAAGGGAAAAAACCAAGGCCCTAACTTACTTCAACATTTTCTTTTCATTTCTTTGATGCTCGAGGTCATAGGTCTACGCATCAGTGCACATCACTGACAGCGGTAATAATAATTCTGGTCCTTGAGACCTGATTTTTCTGAGCGTTGAAAATTTTCCGAATGTTATTTTTTCTACATGGCATTGCACAATTTGCACTGCCCCTTCTTCTTCAAGTAGATCATCTAAGTGACATAATAATAACGGCTATTTCGTGTCAATTTGGGACATAATGTTTCTTTCGATAACTTGACCTTAAGAGAAGGTAAGAATCGGCCGCGGTAAAGCGCAATAATAAATTGTTTACGGTAGTAGGCTTACAGCCAACGTATTAGTTAGGTACGGTACGTCTACTCGTCTAGTCCTATTGTATAGGAAACTATTGAACTCCAGGTCGATTGGTAGGCCTAACAACTTACAAGCAGTCAATCAATGTTCGCTTATTCGGACAACAGCCAACAGGTTGGCCCAGACGCAAACAGATAATATTGCCACGTGTGTGGCGTTTTCGAACCGCAGTCATAGGCCTACAGAGACTTATCGAAGACTGATCACATCATTTCGACAAAGAACTCGTAAACAAAGTTTAGAAATTTTTAAACCGCAGAGTGAAAGCTATGCGACGGGCCCCAGCTTCTTCACGAGCGCAACATTCTTTGTCATCGAACAGCGAACGAATATAAGTGGGATCGAATGGTGACCTTTGAATGGCATGCGAAGTAACAGACAATTAGGCCTACTACCTGCCACTACCCGGGAGACGTAGAACTTTGGGATATAGGCGTAATTATTTGCATGCTAAGGTAGACTGCTTCCGACTGTTATAGGCTAATTAATCTGTTTGTTTACAAGAGTTTGAGGAGCACTCAAGATAAACTGAGTGGATAAACTCAGTGGATCCAATGTAGGCCGAAGGAGTGGGTCAAGGATAGGGTAGACCCAAGGTGTGGATTGATCTTAGGGTAGACCGAAGTACGCATGGGGGAGACCCAATGTTTGGTGGTAGCATACACGTGCATATATACATGCATGGAGGGGGACAGGTCAATTTTCCTATAGTTCTCTACGAAAGCCGCCAAACGAGTAGCTGCTTTATGGGGGTCTAGATCTTCTGAATAGTCACATTTGTGTATTGGGCCAAAATCTTCATTTGCCATTGTTCGTGGCGAACGAAGCAGCGAGAAATTAACGATTGGTGGGAAGATGGCACTTTGTAGGGTAAGGGGTATAGATTAAATGTATGTATGTATATATGTATGTACATGAACATTTATATAGCGCCTTACAATAACCTCACGAAGGCACTTAACGTAGGCCTAGCTGCAAACCTAGCTAGTGCAGTCACTTCTATTCGTAAGTAGGACATAGGATTATTTCGACAGTCCTTGGTAAACTGCCCTTTGTACTTCGCTTTGGAGTAGCGCTTTAGAATTTTGAAACATACGAGTAAAATTATGAAGGCAAAGTTTTCAAACAGAAAATGGCCTGCTCGCTACCAGTCTCAGTCACTGAGTGTAAAGTCTACACAACTACAATGGAGAGCGAAGGAAGTAGACCAACAGTCATACACACTTACACAGATATATAAAACGTACAATATATTATAATATTATTTATATACAATGTTAACGTGTCTGCCCTATAGCAAAAATTACTCTGCATTATTTCATGGCAGATCAATAAAAATCTATAAAATTAGATGTTACAAGACAACCTATCCAACTTCCCACAACTCATGCAGCCATGCAACAACCTAAGCATCTGAGCATACATGTATGTCAACTGTTTTGTGTGTATCTTAATGAAAACAGTTTTTAATAACCTTGACAATTTTCACACATGGAAATGAAATAGAGCAAAACCTAGATTAACACAAATTGCCAATACAGGTCAGTTTGTGTTACAATCGGTCAAAAACAATCACCACCATTTCCTATAGACAGAGTTTCGATTCTTTCTCCTCAGGCTAAAGAACCCGGGGCATCCCACCCAAAACCAAAGTCCCATGCACTGTTAAAAAAATTCCTACCCTAACTCGTCTATCCTTGACCTACAAAACAATACCAGCCTTAGCAGGTGTTCTGCCTTTTCTCTCCTGATCTGACCTTCTGGTAACTAGACTTGAGCTTAATTTCAATTTTGGAACCCCCCCCCTGAGGATGCAGCATACGTGAATAAGCTGGTGTCCATGATCAGCTTTTGATTTCTGCCTTAGAAATTTAGAGTAAACTTACAATAACAATTACGAATCGTGCAACATCAGCAATCGATGTAGCACAATTATCATGCTGCACGTCAAGAAACTGGAGCGCATTGCAATAGTCAAGAATGAATAGCAAAACTGTAACACGCTGCTGTCTTTATCTTTCTCGACCGCAAACTCTGGTCACTGCGATGGCACAGCATTGTTTGCAGCAAACTTGAATCACAGAACAATTGTTGAACAAATTTCCTCCATAATTATGGTTGAACAGATTTCTTCCGTGAATCAGCCTTTGCTATTGACGAACTTTCGGTGAAGCACCTCTCGAGTGACGTCACCATTCGTCCATTCCCCCGTACCACATGTTCCCTGCAGCACTCCTACAAAGAGCAGAAATCAAGTTATTATGGACACATGAAATGTATTTGCAATTGTGTCTAGAAACTTTTATATTACCAAGGCTTGAGCTGTTCTTTTGAATTTTAATTAGACAACGTAGACTGGCCCCACCTAGCGTTATCAGCATTTGTTCATAGATAATTGTACGAACCTAACTACTTGAACCAAATGCTCTAACGACCTCGCACACTTACAATTTCACATCTGATAGTGTATCAGAAGTGATGAATCAATGTGCGTGCATGGTCTTTGGAAAAATCCTTCTCTTTACTCGGCACGTCTGAGCACTGTTCTCAGACGAAGCAAGGACTTTACACTCTACACTCAACAGAAGCAGTTTACAATTTTTATCTTATCAACCGCTAGACCACCAGACGACAGCTGATAAAAGTGAAGACAAAGTAGTCTGTCAAAGTTGAAGATGATAGCGCAGTTGAAAATGGACCAAAAATGCAAAGAAAAGTTCGAGTTCAGAACTTATACATTACCATCGTCAATACAAATCAAATTTATTTTAAAATAGTTTCATCAACATACACGCATTTTCAGTAAACTGTTATTTAGCCATGCACGAGTGACTTTGAAATCTGCTGTTATTAACTGTTGTAGCTTATTTTAAAATGTAAATTTATCGTTTTTATGCAGTGTAATGCATACGCACTTGTCCGATGCAAATAAAGGCTACTTACATACTTACTTATCATATTAATGTACTAAGCACCGAACGGTGGTGCTTCAAAAACAGATTATAAGAAGTGTGACTGGACTAGAAATCTGTTTTGGGAGCGCTATCAGTTGATGCCCACTTTGCCCAGTGCATCATAACTATGGCTCTACACAAGAATGCAGAGATGTAGAAACACAGTCACAGGCAGACGCCCTCAAATGTATCAACAAGCATGCATTATGTACGACGTTTTCATACTTCAGACTGGCAAATATGAAACAGGAAGTCAAAACACACAGCCAAACATGACAAAAATCATACATACAGGTAAGCACACAACATAGCACACAAATAAAAAAAACATAAAAAATGTTGTGCATGCAAAAATCAATGGAAGGTGAACGTGTCTCTACAAAGCACAAGATAAGAAAAGCGTCTGAAGGCTTCCAGGTGAAAACACAAGAAAACCAAACAAAGGCAGCAAGGAGACGGATCCAGAGAACTTCTTAAGGTTAGGACTCCACAAATGTAAAAAAATAAATTGATAACAAACTAACTGGACTTTATGAATCACGCAATGATGGAAAGCATGAAACATAGGCAGTGTATTGCCAGCTAGACCTATCTTCCCAGTGGCATGCAGTCATTGGGGAGACGAGATGTCCATCGAAGGCTACCTGTCACTACATAACTTTCTCTCTTCAAAACTTCTTTTCTCAGGGTAGATAGGTCTACTCGCACTGGAGGCGCCACTGAATCGCCTAAAGCGGCGCTATATAAAATTCAGTTACATTACATTGCCTGAGAAGGCCGCGTCCGTGGTGAACAAAGTAAGTAAGCAATTATATTCCTTTTTAGTCCACCAGCAAACGCACAGTACTTTACAGAAGAAGTAAAGCAAACCTTTATCTTTCGATTCCTGAATCCGAATGAGCGATGAAGATGCTGACGACGACGACGACGTTGCCACTGGAGGAGGACAGATGGCCACAATGGATGTCCAGACAACACTGACCGCGTGAATGACCCTCGCCACCCAAAAGACAAGCAGCGTGAAGACAATGCAAATCGCCAGGATGAACAGACCCTTCATTTGTAACACCTTTCCAGTTTCGTTTCTGCCCATAGTCACCAGCCGAAAGTACAATTCCACCAATAAAAATAAAAATAAAAATAATATCCAGGAGAACCACGAAAATAATAATAATAGTTGACCAGTCAAGGATACGTTGCCAACGCTGTCAACTGTCGATCCGCTAACTCGATGCAGCTTCAGCTAAGAGACAGTTGGACGAAATCGCAGACACGTAGCGTACCTCTCGCGGACAGTTAGACCTACAAGACGAAATTCATGAGAGCCGCTTATTTATAAAGCCCTTCTTCTTGGTCTTTACCGCCACCGTTGTCGCCTGCAAAGGACACACGTGCCGACGAATATCGAGGACGACAAATGAGGTCAACTCAACGGCAACATTGCATCAGACGCAGTTGTTGCGGCCTAGTTCTGCTACGCCTAGCACACGGCCCCGCCTCCAGTTACCATGCGCGCATCATGCCAACCCCAGCTGCTAGCCAAAGAAGCGCACCTCTCCCGTGTCACGAACTGGGTTGAATCATGCCTCGGGGGTGAGACCAGGGTACACGTGATAGGCAGAATGGGGCGTGAAACGGTTTTCAAACCCTTGTTCTTCTGAAACTAAGTCAATCTTATTCCACCAGGTGTTATGATCCTTTTGCTGTGCGCTAGTAGAGTGCGTGGTTCTCACTAGCTGTAAACATTAACTGACCCGCGATAAGACTGGCTTGTAGGCAGCTGCAGCCCAGGTCATCAGCGCAGTTTTCTGGACCAGTGCACTATTATCTGACTGCACTCCAGCGTTGCCACTCCTTGGGTTTTTTCACAAGATCCTGGGTTTTTCGATCCGAACTTGGGAAATGAAGTTTTTTTAAAACGAACTTGGGTTTTTTCTTGGCCAAACAATCTTGGGTTTTTTCGATCCGAACTTGGGAAATGGGGTTTTTCCAGAAAAACTTGGGTTTATTGGTAGAAAATTCAGGAAACTGCGGATATTTTTCGAAGATTTGGCTGGATACTAAAAAAAATTTCGGACGGAAAATTGTGGACATTTTCGGAAGATTTTGGTAACTTGGATTTTCTTGGGTTTTTTGACGCTCCAACTTGGGTTTTTGTTATTGAGAGTGGCAACGCTGCTGCACTCGAGCTGTCGATCAATGAGAGACAGACAGACGCACGGACGGACGGACGGACGGACTATAGACGTATGGAAAAATACAGATAGAAATGCTAGAAACTAGAACTAGTCTAGGCAGCAACAACCACGCAGAAAGGACTCATAATTATTCTATTTTTACTTTATTTACAAAACACATGCATGGGTTACTTTGACCTCCGGATTCTAACCTGACATTGGAACGAATTATTATAGCCTGGCTATCTCAAGACTTGACTTGCTTTGCCCGTGCAGAGCCGGTCGCCAGCTGGTTTGAAATTTGCACACAACAATATAGCAGGGATAGGAATATGAGAGTAGACAGAGGCACCCGCTGCCTCCCAGGTGGACACAAACGAATGGCATGCCCGTTCACGAACCTCCAAAGACCCCCCCTCGCAACTGCAGTTTTTAAACGACAAAGCAAACGTCTAGACGAGCTAGAGCTGCTAGATAACCTCCTTTCATTGAATGAGAACAAACTGCACAAACGTCGTTGTTCTGATTCGGAAAGAAATCAGAACAGTCGTCAAGAACTAGAACGAGATCCATTAAAAGGACGCTCGTCAATAGACATCGCTGCGCGTGTCAGGTTTTTTACATGTATGTTTAATTCGAATCTGTAAGCTTATCGGTTAACCTTAATGACCTGCAGGTTTAGAAAGCGGACGGCGTTTTCTCTGCCGCCTGATTTATACATTAAATAGGCCTAAGTGTTTGCTTCTGGGACGTCATGTGCCTTTGTACGTATTAAACTTGTCATTGATTGAAATGACTGATTTATTTAGAATAGCCTGGCGCAATGCGTAGGCTATGTGCTCACGAAGAGCAATGTAGATGTTAAATACAGAAGGGTAGTTGTCCGCATAGCATATATTATTACGGTATTATGCACAATAGACCTGACCTATAGCGTTGTGCAGAAACCAGATTTGCGATAACAATTATTGTGGATGAAAGCGTTTCTGTTAGGCCTACATGTAATTAGTCGACCTATGCGTAATATTGTAGACGAGACCACACGAAGTATGGCCACACAGAGGATGAACGGGAAGGGATAATTAGACCAAGAGGGGCGTGCGTTCAATTTTGTCTAGCTTGCAATGCCCTGGCTGCAAGGGAAGCGAGCGCCAGCAGCGGCAGTACAACAACTCGGCAACGTAAAACGATACCGGTAATCTATCTTTAACTGAGCCAATGTTCAAAACGATTTAAATACCAACAGAAATAATAAAAAACTATTGGATAAAAATAATAGTGGTACTATTATATACACAGACTGGATTGGTGACACGTAGGCCTTAAAATTTCCACTGAGGAAATTTTCGTTACATGCGTAAGTCTTTTTAAATGAGCATAGACGGCTTACACTGACATTGCCAGTGTACACAAACACATTGAAGTAGCAGAAAATTCCTACCACGTGCATGCGAAGAGTCGCTTGTTTACAAGTCTGCAAATCCACATGTGCACATTGTGCAAATGTAGGCCTACGTATAGTGTTCGACTGCGGCTAATTATAATTATAAACATAGGCCTAATCATACCTTCGATAATGAATTGATCGGACAATAAAATTTTTAATTATCCCTCATCACCATTGTCCGTTGGAAGGGACCCCCACGCCATTTTAATTTGAGGCGCCTCTGTATGCGTGCTGTGAGTCTGTGATACTAGCCCGAACTTGAGCTTAAAATCCCTTACAAAGGCTTACTGTGACACAGGGCTTAACGTGTGTGACTGGACGATGAAGGACGACGTCCACGCACTTTATTTTCAAATCTGAACACTGTCTTGCCACATAGGCCAATAGCCTGACTAATGTGACTATCTCAGCATAGACTGGAAAGGTAAAATGGATGTCCATTGTCCATGCATTTCATTTTCTGCACTTTGAGCACTGCCTTACATGTAAATAAGCCACAGGCAGCTTCTGTTGCGGTATGCGAACCGGCAACCTCGAGCAAACAGGTGCATGGGATGTGCGCTCTAATCAATTCGGTCAACTGGGCAAAGAAATCAGCCACTATCATCAGTGACTGTCAATAGTGACAGTCCCACGACTGGTGAACGATGGCAATGGACCTGCATGGCAGCCATAATTACATATCGGTAAACACCGGAAACTATAATACAACTGAGCTAACCGGGCCACAATGATTACTAATCTCCCAAACAGCCACGTTCATTGGAAATGCTCAGACACAGACACACGCATAGACACACGCAGACACAAACACAAAATTATATAGCCTACATATAATGCTATTATATAAACTCACATACTTATATATACGTTTAAATAACATATATATAGATCTATAATTATTATTATATTATGTATATTGGCCTATATAACAATACAAATGTTTGTCTGGGCTGCTGACATCGGGACCTTGTATAGAACTACAAGTCTTACTGAGATCATGCTCAAGTTGTTGTTGCTGTATCGACTTGAAATAGAGGTCACTGTATGAGAGGCTTTCATCTAGCCATACCAGGTAGTGGAATTTACTAATCCTGTCAAAATACGTAGGGCCTATATACAGAAAGCCCACATAAGACCCACGTTCCTCTCATATGGATCCGTATAGACTATAGAGCCCCCCCCATACGGGTCACATCTAATGCCCTTGTAAATGCTGCTACAGTGAAAGGCCTTGGTGGAATCGAAGGCAGCGCGAGTTTAACGCAAATAAAAACCATTGATCCCAGTTTGGTTCTTTATCGTATAGCTTCATTTTAACGAAGCCTTGATGCTCTCGAAAAATAATTTCTCAACGGTGAATCTGTGGTTCATTATAAACGAAACGTGGAGCTGTGCATTGTGCAATATAGCCTAGTGGTTAGCATGATGCATCGGGATGAAATGTGAAAAAGACTTTTTTCATATTTTCACGGGTCTGCTTGCCCGAAAAACCAGACTTGCCCGAAATTTTGGGACAATTGCCCCTGTGGACCCCGCCTCGTACGCCTATGATGGAAGCGGTGTTTAGAGTGACATGCACATTGACTTTGAGCATCAAGAACGCTTAATGGACCTGTGCGCAATATAAAGAGACAGAAGAGACAGACATTGGGCCACATCATTAAGTCGAGAGCTCTGTAAAATAACAAAGGAAAACTTTGAATAGACCTGAAATGGAACTTAGGCCTAGGCACGATAATAAATAATATACTCGATTCATTATGATGATGCATAATGGAGGAGAGATAAGAGTATTATACGGTACTCTAGTCATAAGACAGTCATGGCCGGGTCACTTGATGGTGTGAAGTACTGGGCCACTTCATTTCTTTGCCCTCGGCAAACCCTCTTCTTTGCCGCTTACAGTGTGCAGCTCATTATATCGAGTCGGCTGTTATAGGGGGAGCAGGTGAAACTAAATCTCGAACAATTTCTAATAATTATGGCGAGGATTGAAACGCCACGCTATCGAGCACCTGTAATTATACGATGCATAAACTAATGCAGACATTAATCTCGATTGAAATTATATTCGGTTGGGTTGGTTATTTCAGTTTATCGATTCCACATCGCCCTCTGTTTTTTTTCCAGGCTTGGGACTGACCAGTGTGAGAATTGTGGAAAAATAACTGGGGGATTGGCCTATCATCCCCGCCTATGATAAACTTGGGATTGGGGTGTGAAAAACATACTTTAACATGGGGCTCTAAGAAAGACTGGGGGTGAAACCCCCAGCCTCCCGGCAGTTCTCACCCTGGGACTGACACTGTCAGAGCGCCAACAGTGGCGCAGTTAAAATTTGGATCAACCCACAGTGTTTATATGAGTGGCTGGATGGAGATTTTGGTGCTAAACTATTGTGGATAATGAGGTACTATAAAAAATCTACCTGAGCAATTAAATAAAAACCAATAACTAAAGAAATGGACAATTTGGATGAAAATTAAAATTAAAAGACATACATTTAAAACGATTTAAAAAATAAATATAGACTTGACCCAAAGAAAAGGGACTCAAGACCTGCCCACAAGTTATCCCTAACAAACTTTGCTACAATGAAGTAGGGTAATAAGCAAATAAAGTTGCTGACACTTGTGGGACGGTCTTGAGACTATGCGACTGGTATTGAGTGAAAGGTCTGAGAACTGATTCGCTTGGAGCGCCTCTGACGGCTCTGAGGAGTTCTCTTGAAGTGGCGCTACATAAATGTTCGATTACAATTACAAAAATTACACTTTATATTCCATCTACCTCTCAAACTATCGCCACCTAACGAACTCAGCGTAAATGAGAATGACGTTACGACATATTATAGCGAATACAAAGTGACACATCTTTCTCGTCAAGTGCTAAGTACTAACTGTTAAACGTAAAATTCCGCCACTGCTCACACTCTGCCAGTGCCAGTGCCAAGCCTGGATAAAGGAGGAGGGCGACGCTTATGATCTTTGCTATCACACAGTGTCGTTAAATTGAAAAACTAATAGCCTACTACTGTGCTAAACGCCTTGAACCAGATCACAAAAAGTCAAAGAATACTGTAGTTAAGCTTATTAATATTTAATAAAGATAGTTCAATATAATAATTGACTTATAAATACCGTGCTTCGAGCACAAGGAATTAATCCAAACAAATGGTCTACATATTAAAGTGTGGTCCATATACTACATGTAGCGCCTACATACGAAGACAGAAACAAAAACTACTCTTGAAAATCTTACTATAATTATAATACTCAGTCCTTCCTGCAGTTTCTTTGCTAACAACAAGAAATAATATCGCAAACAATAATTAAAATCTAATTCTCTTACAATTCTCATCGTCGTCCTTTCATTCATTCCTCCTCCGTCAATCCGAAGCCGCGTTCTAATCGGCTGAGGTCAGTGCGCATGCGCTGTGTGACCTTCCTCGCCGGAACTTCCGTCGAAGGGTAACGATTCGACGACGACGCTGGCGCCACCTGGCCGCCGCCGGCTCCTCCTCTTTCGACGGCACCCGGACATAGCCTCTCTAATCGCTGACGGAGCATGGAGATCATCCGCAGATATCTCTGTCTCAGATCGTCGATCGCCCGCGCATGCGTACTGGCCACTTCCGCCAGATGTCGCTCGCTGCTGCGTCGCACGTCTGCCGCCAGTTGGCAGTGCAACGTATGGAGTTCGTCGATTAAGTGGCGCTGGGCTTCCCGTCGTTTCGTCATCTGCTTCTTCGTCCATCCGGTCTCCGTGAGAATGTCGTCGAGGTCGCTGGTGATCGCGGCTAGCCTCGCTTTCAACTCGCCCTCGAGTTCGTCTATCGTCTGTTCGTTTCGCTTTCGCGCCTCCGCCAGGCTGGAGTCGAGCGAGTGAGACAGACCGACCAAGCGACGCTCCTCCGTCTGTCCCAACTCCACCAGCTTCCGCTCCTCCACCTTCCAACGTTCCTTCAGGTGGTGTGGCTTCAGGGTCTTTGCGAGCTTCCAGAGTCTGTCCTTCTCCCGCTTCAGGTACTCCCTTACTCTTGGATCGTCCGCCTGGACTTGTGCCGGCGTCTCCAGACCATCGCACGATGACACTTTCCCAAGAAGCATCCTTCGAATGTGACGGAGCTTCTCCGTTTCTCGTCGCAGGATCTCGTGTTCCAGCTTGACCATGTTGTCGAAGGTGTAGTCGAGGTTCGACTTGACGACCATGTAGCGAAGGAGTGGACCAATCACATCCGGGTCATCTCCAAACGTAGCGCAGACGTTCAACTGTGATCCGAAAGTTCCAGTGTTCACCGAACCCTTCCAGAAATCACCGAACTCCTTGACGAGTGGAGTCAACTCATCGCCTTCTGACGCGACGAACACGTGACTAGCGTCGGATATCTTTAGCACGAACTTGACGGACGAGTGGCTGGGTAAACAGTCGAACAGTGGTTCTATGAGGACACAGTTGATTGAGTTCCAGTGCGGAAAGACTCGCGGGAAACAGTTTCGACTGGGACATCGAACCGAAACCAGATAATTCAATACGTTCGTCGGATTATCTGAGACACTGACAGTCGTTTCTTCTTGTCCCAAGCCACCACCACCACCACCACCACCACCACCACCACCACCACCACCAGCAGCACCACCACCACCACCAGCAGCAGCAGCAGCAGCAGCAGATGCCATTGCGACACGGCTATGTGCAAATACCTTCAGAATGAAGACCCCGTTTTCGGGGAAGCAAATCGCAAATCGAGTTCGTGGTCCCTGCCTGCTTTTCAGTATGGATCGATCGCAGTTCTCCTTGTAGTCCTTCCGGTAGAGTTCCATGGTGGAGAACATTTCCACCTGCGATTCATCCTCCTCCTCGAACACTACCTCTGCTGTTCCATCATCCCGCGGCTCAAGGAATCCGTTTTCGTGTGACACCGAACGCAGACCGATCGACCGGAACGCGGTCGTGGGTCCGAACTTCGTGTTCGCGACTTCGAGGAACATACTGGGACTGAGGTAGTCGAGATTGACGGTCACCATGTCGCTTTTGGTGTCGTTCTCTGCCTTCGATCCATGACCAGATGCGGCGAGGGTGGAGGAGGCCTGCTGCGGGGGTCGGGCGGACTGCGGGGGTCGGGCGGACTGCGGGGGTCGGGCGGACTGCGGGGGTCGGGCGGACTGCTTCCTTGACACGGCGGCGCCACCGCTGGGAAGCACGGCTGCAGGTGGAGGAGGAGGATGGAGCTTTGATGGAGGATGGAGCTTTGGCAGACGGAGGTGTGAGGTACTAATGCTGCTGTCGTGGGAAGAGCGACGATGGTGCTGGTGGACCGGGGATTTGAGATGTGATGCCTGTCTGACGGCGGAGAAATCGCCGCTGCCGTTGTAATGCGCCATTGAAAGAAACGACAGAAAATACTATAATACTATATCAACAATGCAACAATGCAGTCTTGTGTACTTAAACCAACAACTGTTTTCTCTCTGTGTTGTGCGGCGGTATACGTTGAACTTATTACCAATCCTTGCATACGATTAATGTATAGATCCCTGTGTTCGTTATTATGGTTTCCAACGGGTTTACGAAAGGAGTTTTAACTAATATTATCCGTATTATCGTCAACAAAGTTTACGCTTTTGAGTCAAACGCTAGCGTTAAAACCAACTGAGAGACCGTTGGTTTAAAACTTCGGCATTACGTCATAATGTAATGACGTAAGAGGATTAGCATGTTATAGGTAAATAAAATATAACCGCCGGAATTGCCTATCGCGACGTTGCTATGGGACACGACGTTGCTATGGGAACGTATTATATTAAGACAGAGTATAAACAGCCGAATCAGTTGCTATCTATTATGACTGAAAGATAATTATGTGTAAGCTATACACACGCGTTTTCTAATGAAGAGAGTTTCAAGGGAAGTGGTCCATCGTGCTGTGATCTTGATGATGTTCATAAATGTGAGGTGAGCAAATCTCTAGTCGGATAGCATGCAGAGCCCTAAACGGTGATTAACATATTGACTATAATAAAATTATGTTTTTAAACCGTCAGAGGCAGTCGTTAATTTACTTTTTTGATACCGGGAGGAGCTGCACAACGTGCACCATTCCATTATGAAATAGTTTTTATATACTTTCCCCGGCAAAATAAGATAATTATGGAGTATGCGATCTCAGCAGCTGCAGTGAGTGTATATACACTGGTGACTGATAACTAATATATTAAAAGGGCGCAATTCTACAATAATCTGACATTAATATACACAATGAATGGGTTTTGTAACTAGAAACATCTTGAATGAATCCGCTGCCTGCTGCAGTGTATGTATGACACAACACGTCAATCAATGCATAATTATTTAGTAACGCAGCCACAGCCCACATGCGATGCCAGCAACACCGCAACTCCATTTGTAAGTGTCTGCTTTGGTATCCATAAAATCCTTTCGACAAACTAAGTATAGCTCAGCAACTGATTCACAGCATGTTCAAGCAACAATTTATGCATTTAGGTGTCTGCCATGGACTTGAGCGTACATTCAGAATCACACGCTCACATGCACTTCGATGTGTCAAATGATTACTGAATCTTGTCTTAATAGAACTTTGGATGGTTGCTTATTTTAAGTGTATACGTTTATTTCGGTCCAACAGCACAAAATCATTTTAAAAAGTTACATGTCCAACGCTAAAGAACTTCAAATTTTTTGGCCTTCGTTGGAATTCTGCTGAAATAAAAAAAGAGACTATTATGCCTTATACAGATAACCAATCAGAACTGACAATATACCTCCAAATTTCTCCAAAGATATCCGAGATTATCCGATGCTTTCAACAAAAGGAAATGGTTACGGTAGACGTGAAGATTGCAAATGTGGGCGCGATGGTTAGTGGTGGGTTCGGTACCTTAGAGCCAGGTTCGAATCCACCTCAAACCGCCGCGTAGAGACCTTCGCTTGCAATTACTCGTGCGTTTCGGCGCAAAACTCCGATGCAGTGTACGCGCTAATGTCGGGAGCGTCTCTAAGTAGGCCTACAGGTTGCTTGAAGGGGCGCTATAGAAAATGCGAGAAATAAATGAATAAAATATATGTGGACGCTTTTTTCAATAATGTCACTGGTCTCTCGAATCTTCAAATTTTTCATGAATTTATCTGTGGTGTGATCATACGCAATCAATTCAAAACCTGTGTACGAACCGTCCTAGTCCTACAGGCTATAGCTCGAGATTTAAATCTCTGAAATAGGCGGTTTTCAGTGGTCATAGTTCAAACCAGGGAAATATATAAAAGAGTGAGGCAGATAGGGAGAAAGGACAGACCGCCCGTTGGGTGTAAGTAGACGTCAAAAGCCAAAGCCACCAGCACACTTCACACCAGCAGAGCCATCTAAAAAGGATGTACACTCCTCTTCTTCTCTATACTAAGGTATCAAACCTCACACCTACATGTATATCACTTGAACATAGCCATTATAATCTGCTGTGAGCGACGAGCGTGGGTATTTTTCTCAACACGCGCAGTGGATCATTAGACCGAACAAAGCCCCCAACTGAAGAGTTTTAACACTTGGGCCACACATAATGACGAGGGAGAAAAGCCATCATTTAACCGATTTAAAACGCCATAAAGACCGTACTCAACGCCGTATACCCTGCATCATTTGGACGCACTTAACATGGGGTAAAGCCTGTCGCGTGCGACCCTCTGCATGGTTTTGGTACGCTGTCGGCTGAAAGAGGGCTTTGATTTCGCGAGTGCACACTATCCCCCCTCTCCCCGACCGGAAGTTGATTCAACTGGAGATGCTACTTCCTTTCCTCCATTGAAAGAAAGCTCCCGCGATCTTCACGACCCCAGCCAATAATTACGGGTGTGGGGTGTGGTATACGTTCGTAACCCGTCACGTCATAAGATCCGCACTCGGCGTCGATGATGGAGGAGACGAAGAATGGCGGGCGACAAAACAGCGGGTAACCTTTGATTTACACGTGGCCTGGTAGTATCAACTTTATTTCACACATCCCCCAAGTGCTTATGGGGTAAGACGGGGCTAATAGCCCGATCGCTTCGGCGAAGCCTTTGAAGTTCTACGGCATCCGAAAGCCTTCTTTACTCTGCTGCGGCCGACCCAGTTTGTTTCGGTCAACAGTCGCTAGAGTCGCTGTTTGGTGCAAGAGATTCGACATGGCTATAATAGGCCGACCTGTGGTCCATTCTAAACGTTGCGAAAGGTCACTTAGTCTGAGTTAGTCAACGAAGAGGACGATTGTGTTGTGAAGAGATGAATGCATAGACGCAGTGAAGTTATTTTATTGTCACGATGTGAGCAATGAACTTTGTTTGCCTTTTTACCTATTTATTACCTCCTCTGCTGTTAAAACTAGGTGACACTGTGTACAAATCGTGGTATAGGCCTAGCCCGAGGTTTCAATCTCTGAAATGAGATAGTATGCGAATCGTCAACCGCACACATAGACTATAAATCACAAATAATGCCAATGATAATGATAGGCCTACACAAAGTGAAACTGAGAAATCTATATTTAAAAACATCTATGAAAAATGGCTGTGTTCCAAATTTCCTTCTTTTTAAAGCTCTTGTTTAAAAAACTTGGCCGTGACCATAAAAATTTGACCCTTCCTGAAGTTCGTGTATACAACGAGGACTGCCCTGGTCACGCGTTTCTTGCTGCAAGTCGGATTCCGCAAAGAAATAAACACTATGGACGGGAAGATAAGTAAGGACAATGATTTGGAAGAGAAAGTTCAAAGGGAACAAATGATGATGGGTGGGGTAGAGGGTGAGAACAAGATTCCTCCACAGTATTATATAGAAAGATCTTGGGGTGAGAGAGAGAGAGAGAGAGAGACGAATGGAGGTGGGTGAGCGTATCTTCCTGCTTGGGGATCTGTGCAATTGATTTATGGAGTTTAGCGAGAAGCCATTATTGGTGTACACCCCAGATGACTGCAGAAAGAAGATCTTGATTGGTACCAGCAGACGTTACATTGATCGACGGTACATTCATTCATTCTCGCATGCACACACGGTCTACCATCTTTTCCCTCGACCATCTTTCCTTCGACCACCTGCGTGGGTGTTAAGTAGTTCCAGACGATGATCTTATTCTTACTACGATCGACCGAGTGATTCATCGCCAAAACAAGACACGAGTAAACAACTCCAAATGAAAATCTGGAAGTTGTTATCAGTAGCCCACCACCAAACCGGAAGTCATGCACTAGATTACTAAGCCCCGCCTTAATCCTCTAGAAAAGTAAACGAAGGGGCGGAGCGAAAGGCGGAGTCAACGTTTGACTGACATCGGTACATTCAGGCGTGGTGGAATGTAATCTGTTTTCTTACAATGATTAGTCAATAACAGACCAGAGAAGAAGTAGATAAGGAGTAGGCGTGGGTGTGAATAATATGCCAACGATGTAGCGGTTATAAAAGACCGCAGAGTATAAAGACTCGTAACAAAATCATAAGGAGGATCAAGTGTATGAATACTTACTACACTATTCTATGTGGTTAGGACTATTCTTTAAAAATTTCATCAGAGGAAATAAGTCGAATAACCAGCATGGCAAGTCATTTTGGTCAGTCAACGTCAGTCAAATTAGAAGCTGTTGTTCTTAAAACCTGTCAAGTTTGAACCGCAGCAGCCAGTTTTTCAAACGTACGGCTGGCTAATTGCCTACTAATTAGATAAGTTGTAAACAAGTTGATTTATAAAAAGAAGTGGACACACAAGGTGAGTGGACATGTGGTCATCGGAAGTTCTTCGCTGGACCCCGGACGCTTCAACTGGACATGACCTTGATGACCCATTCTGGTCACATCCGGTCAAGCCTGACCACTTCCTCGTTCCCTCGACAATCAACCGCTCTCGAAAACGCCCTCTACTCACGGAAACACCCGACTCTCGTTGTCATGACGACGGCCACTACGTCACCGTTCGAACCGGAAGTCCAAATGTCGTCTGCTCGGCACTTCCGGTTCACTGGCGCTCGAACAAGTCGCTGCCATCGACCTTCCGGGTCACGTGTCTGAGCGAGGTCAAGGACGGAACGAAGGTCAGGCTGTCTGCCGGAAGTGATGAGAATCTCTGTGGTGAACTACGCAACGCATTGGGATACGTAAGCAACCAGACGGCCGTCTTTCCAGATCTACGCTTCGTCGGGAAAAGTGGAAGAGGTGAGTGATGTGCATTCATCAAATGGAAGCTGGATAGAATTATTGCATGCAGGACCTGCAGGGGGTGGGGGGTTAGAAGGGAACATTTTCTCTGGGGGTTTCCATTTGCGGGGTGTCTAATGAAAATGGTCGCAAAATACACAGAATTAGTTTTAACAATAATTAAAAAATTTAGCTTGCATTGTATTGTATTGTATTGTATTGTATTAAAGCAATTTTGAGGCGACTCTATAATGGAGTGAATTGTTCGTGCAGAGGTCCTCTCTGTTCATGCGTAAGTCCACGAGAGAAGATATATAGACTTTGGGTATATATTACTATATAAGAAGGAGGAAGGATGGGTTGAACCAGTAAGTACTCCTCCATGGATTGCATGCACCACATACCGGTATTGATTGTATTTCTTTATTAAGTTCGTTTTTATCGGTTTTAGCTCTTTTTTAGACTTATATGGCGAAATAAAGATATTAATTAATTCATGTTCCGGTTCCATTTCATGGATCAATATAATCTTAATGATATGCTGATTTTCCAATGATATGCCTAGTGTATTTGGAGAATTTTGAAATCAATATATAGGAATGTCATATAAATATATAGATGTAAAATATATAAAACCATAGTCATGCTGTGTACAGTTGTGGAGTCTGTTGTAATGTATTGTCTGCACTGTAATAAAATTTATTTAATGTTTTACATTTAAAGTTTTCTAAATGACTTATATATTTATTATATGCTCTCTGCTGGTGCCGTCGTCGATGACCTCTGTGAAGTTGGATTCACTATAGAAGTATAAAATAATAGAAATTCAATGTTACTATGATGCAAGAGTATAACTATGATGATGTCGAAATGTGTTTCTGCTTGTTGCAGGCAAGAGCTTTACACTGACAATCACCATTGACACCTGTCCTCCACAGGTGGCCACCTACCTGAAAGCAATCAAGATAACGGTAGATGGACCGAGACAGGCTCGCAGAAAAGCAGGTGAGTCCATCAATAATGAGATGGAATTCAACAGAGAATTAAGTGACTATAGCTACATGTATATTAGACACTATCGCATGAACACCATGGATTTTTAAGCATGCGAACGTCGGACCGCAACTTGCCGAACTGAAGAAGTATAATGTTATGCTGATTTTCCTTACTAGGCTAGCAACAGACTTTAGGCATGTCAAGCCTGATTAAGCGACTTGTCAAATATCAAGGTTCCTTACAAGTGTGGATTGATCTTTGTCAAATACCGTGTCACACGCACCAAGATAAGGCTTTGAAAGCAATCTGAGTACAGCAATCTGAGTACAGCATTGGAATGACTAATTTACTCTGGTACATACTACCATAAGTCGGCTTGTTCGTCGATCGCTACGCTCTACTGCATATTGAGATTGGCGGTCATTCATAGAATTTCATTCATTCATGGATTTATGTAGGCTAGAGCGCCTTCAGGAAAAATAAACTATGGCCTACTCGAGGTAGAGTCGTTTCGCTTCAGCGCGTTAACTTGACCGTGACCCTTTCTCTGCATGCATGGGAGCATAATCGTCTTAAGACATCTTCGAACGCTTGTTATTGGTCTCTGGTCGTTGAGCTTTTCAACGATTAAGCCAGACTTGTTGCTGTTTAATGACACTGCGCCATAGCAAAGGTGATTAGTGTCGCCCTTCTCTTTTATACTAGATTGGGACTAGCACTCTCAGAGTGCGGACAGTGGTGGCTTTTACGTTTATAGGTCACATAGATTAGACTCTCATATAGACTGCAGCTGTATGTGCATCACTGTTGAGAGATAAGAAAGACATCTGTTTTAGATGTACAGTGTACAGTGTTCACTCACAAACTATGTCTAACAGAGGCTTGCATGCACCCATGCATGTAAGAACTTTCAAAAGGTTTTGAACGGACTCATATTAACACACCGTATTTTAAATTTAAATCCGTATACAGACCATGCATGTAAAGAAGATAGTCTATAATTGTGTCTTTAAAATATAATGAGCAGATTGGAAGCAGAAACAGATGGGCCCATACAATATAGTATACACAAAACACTCCTCCGCCTAATTGCCGCACACTCGAACTCTGCTCTCAAACTTCAACTTCTAGACTACATGTAGCTCTGGTCTTAAAGTGACTCAACAGTGGGGTGGAGGGGATCCTTGCCCCGGATGACTGGGAGAATTGCGCACTTAGAAGAAGAGCAGCAACGACACTTGACTTGGATTCCTATCTATGTGGTCAGATGATCTGATTATATGTACGTTTATATATATACATATGTGTATATATACGTATATATATGTATATATATGTACATAATGTATATATCCTATATATATATATATACCCTATATAATATTGCCTACTAGCAGATACGAGTGCTTGCAGTCACTGTCAGTTACCTGCATGCTTATAGCAAACTTGTTCGTGTTGATAAGACAAACGTTCTCGTGTCTGGCTTCACTGATGAGGTCATCGGTTTATCTGCCAGACTTGCGGCTGACTGGGATGGGGGAGGAGGGGGTGACCCATGACCCCATGACCCCATGACTTTATGACCCATGTGTCTCTCTGATGTCGGTCTGCAGATATAGATTGGCGCCCATGGCGGCCCATCGAGTAAGTTACACTGACTGACTAAGTGTGTATGTTGAGCCAAGAGATTGGTTGGTAGAACAACTTACGTCCCTCCCCTCCATCTCATTCTCCATCTTCTCCTCCTCCTATTTCCCCTCTTCTTCCTTCTTCTCTTCATCCTCGTTCTCCTTCACTTTTTCCTTCCGCTTCTAATTTTCATTCTTTTCCTCCTTCTCCTACTTTTCCTACTCATCACCCTCTTTCTCCTCCTATTTGCCTTCTCTGACTCAACCTACTTCTCATCTAGTGTGTGAGCGCGCGCGCGTGTGTGTGTGTGTGTGTGTGTGTGTGTGTGGTTCATAAGGCGTTGCACAATGCACATTCATAGAGCAAGAGA
>OX243813.1:6993889-7111389 GCA_945859605.1 Lumbricus rubellus | reverse complement strand
AAATCTTGCAAGACCTTTCTGAAGGGGCTGAAACTATTTATGATTCGGAAAGGCAGCAAAGGCTGAAATTTTTTGGCACATAACTACCCTCGTCACCATAATCATCATCATTATAATCATCTATAGGCCTAGCATCACTCAAGCAAGAAAACGCTGAATAGTGAATAAAAGACATTTCTACATCCACTAGGCTACATGTAACGTTGCGTAAAGAAATGAGACCAAAGCAAAACAAATGATTTTTGAAAATCACCAAAGCACAGTATTTTGTAACGGGGACAATAACACGCACACTGAATTCTAATTTACAGAACAAATGTTATAAAACAATACCATAATTATTATCATTGACCCGGTGGCTACCTCTATCATGATCTTCATATTTTATCATCATACTCTTTCCTAGTCCTTTGTTCTCGCTTTATTTATCATCATCATTATCAGCAGCATCATCAGCATCATCATCATCATCATCATCATCATCATCATCATCATCATCATCATCACCATCATCATCATCACCATCATCAACGTCGTCGTCATCACCATCATCACCACCACCACCACCACCACCACCCCCACCACCACCACCACCACCACACCATCATCATCATCATCATCATCATCATCACCACCACCACCATCATTATCATCACCACCACCACCATCATCATCATCATTATCATCATCATCACAGCCGACGTCATCTTTATAATCCATATTATTACTATAAAAATACCAAATAATTATACATCTTTCTCAAACAATAACATGTAATGTCACGCATTATAATATTATAAATATCTCATACAATATCACAATAACATCATAGCAAGAATTAATCATCTTTCAAATCTTCAATCATGATTCTTTATGGTAACTTCAAACAGCAGCTATATTTAGCCTATTGTTACCCAACTACTTTCAGACACTATCCGAACTAAACGCTGCTAGTTATTTTAGCCTTTGTAACTGCCAATGCTTTTGCTATTCAGCGGCATTAAGATAACCAACTTTCTCCACATTTTATCCTGATTCTGTCAACATTATCATCATCATCGTCGTCGTCGTCATCATCACAATCGCCGCCATTATCATCGTCGTTACTGTCATCCTCAAAATCAACTTCACCTTCATCATCACCATAGTCATCATTATCACTGTGATCATTATCATTTCTTACAAAGCTCTCACAATAGTCATCGTCAATAATGCTGTAACAATCATCATCATCGTCGTCGTCATCGTTATCACATGGTAAGGAAACAAAAACAACGACAAAACATTAAAAAGAGCATTACGATCAGATACTTGTGTTCAACGTAATAGATGCTCGTGGTATTCTATTTTACCCTCACAGCAAATATTTTTACACGTAAATTTATTCATGCTCAGTGCAACACATTCTGTATATACATGTATATATGTATATATATGTGTGTATGTGTGGATATATGTATGTATGTATGTATGTATGTATGTATGTATGTATGGATGTATGTATGTATGTATGTATGTATGTGTGTGTGTGTGTGTATGTATGTATGTGTGTGTGTGTGTGTATGTATGTATGTATGTATGTATGTATGTATGTATGTATGTATGTATGTATGTATGTATGTATGTATGTATGTATGTATGTATGCATGTATGTATGTATGTATGTATGTATGTATGTATGTATGTATGTATGTATGCATGCATGTCTGTATGCTTTTTGGCCAACCGACAGACGGTCAGGGAAAACCACAGGTATTTTCCGCTACTGTGTTGATGCTACGTGGCGTGTGTTTTTCCAGCGATTGAGATTACAGAACACACTGCCTCTGACTGCAGGCCACACTGATATAATGTCTGATGACAGATTACAATAATCGTGTCGGACATCTAGACAGCTGCTGCTGATTCAGTGCAGCTCTGGTGACCGATCTGAGGTCTGCATCTGTCTATAAACGCATCTCAACAGTCATGAGTCATGATCTTCTTGGAATTGGCTTCGTACCTTCATCGTGGCTTGATGCCTCGTGCATTTAAATCACACACTACACCTGGTGTTATAAGTGAGTCTAAATCATATACCGAAGGTGTAAATCATGGACTGTAGGTCTAAATCAGACTGCACATCTAAAGCGTAGACTGGAGGTTCAAATCATGGACTGTAGGTCTTAATCATGGATTAAATCTAAATCATAGAGAGTCGGTCTAGACCACAGACCGTTTATATCCAAACCAAAGACTGCATGTCTAATACATGACCTGTTGGTCTAAATCATTGACTCGATGTCTAAATCATGAACTGTATATTATATCTAACACATATACTGTAGGTTTGACTCAGGGGCTGTACACTGTGTACAGTATATGTCCAAATAACGAGCAATAGATCTGAAAACATGGACTGTGTGTACTGTAGGTCTAAATCATCATAGATCGTGTATATCTAAATCATCATAGACTGATTCGGTCGAAGACAGTGTATCTGGAGATGGTGATCTCTTCCACCTGGAATGGACAAAAATTATCGTCTGCTACAGTAGTCGTCTGCATCGTCGTCGCACTCAACGTCGTCTGCTGCTCTGACTTCCGGTGACGTCGGCTGCAGCAGAACAAAGCCCGGATGTCCTTTCGAAATGCCTCGCGGAAGTCCTTCACTCGCGCAGAATAGATGAAGAAGTTGACAGCGCTGTTCGAATGCAACAACAACCGCACCGTTGCCCTGTTGTACAGTACAACACATTTTGTATATATATGTAGGACCTTGTAGGTAGGCATGTATGTATGCATGCATGTATATGTATATATGTGTATATGTGTGTATACATATGTACATCTATTTATGTATGCATCTGTAATCTTTGTATTCATCTATGTACAATATGCATACAAATGCATATGTAAGAACTAAGAATGCATGTAACATGAATGAATGTGTGCATGTATGCATGCATGTGTGTATGTGTGTATATATGTATGTAAGAGGTTTCAGTATGTATGTCGGTGTGTGTATATATGTATGTGTCTATATTCACATGTATGTATGATCTGTCTATACATGTATATATATATATATATATATCTATTCAAGTGTGCATATGTATTACGTATACATTCATTTATGTACATGTATAATTATACGTGAATGTTTCCCGTTTTCCATTCCTATCGATATCATTGCATCGAGCTCTGTCTAAGATCCCTAATATAGGCGCTATAAAAATGTGGTCTTGCAGGTACAGTCTGTAGATAATAATTAGTGTGTACTACTGTGTAGTGACTGATGCCACCAGACATTAGCAAGACTGTATATCTTGTGGGGGAAAACACACCCACAATGCCAATAACCGAAAGCTAAGTTCCATTTCAATCTGATCACTTTTAACAATCACGCCCACAACTTGCATTCAGGCTAATCTCGTAGTTTATTCTCAATTAGCCTGCAGCAGATACAGCCACGAAGAGCCAGATACTTAGTCATTGTTAGTAGGCCTACAACTTCCAGGCCTTATCTCCTTCTGAGTGCAAACTGATTTCTTGTGTTTTTACTCATTCGAGTATACAGGGTGGGCAAAAAAATAATCCCTACGGTTATTTGCCCATATCATGTCCAAAAATAAGAATTTTCAGATCACGTTTTATGGGCTTGGTATGAATAACCAAATGTTAGCCACAAAAAACGTGATTTGAACATTCTTATTTTTGGACAAGATATGGAAGAAAACCTTTTTGGCCCACCCTCTTGGCCGTGAATCTATAATTGATAGAAGCTCGCTGAAAAAAGAAAATAAATAAAAATTAGAATAGATAAACAAATTGTAAGATAAAGCTAAAATGAATGTATAAGCTTGCTAAAATAGATTAACTGCAATATATATATATATACTAAAATAGATAAATATTAATATGGACGACAAGAAATATAGACGTAGAGTAAAATAGATAATACATAAATAGAAAAAGTAAATCTTAAATGCCTGTATACCAAATAAATAGTCTACAAACCAAATTGGAACAATAGGCCTAGTAATTAATATTTATGTAGGCTACAAAATAGAAAAAGTTAAACTAAATAGATAAGAAGAGAATGGATGGTCCTATAAAACCAATACAAATAAAATACTGAAATACACAAACTAAACAGATGAAGAGAGTAAGAAATCAAGATTAAAATACATAAAGGCCACAGAAGATCAAGTCAGAATAGATTGAAACTCAGATAGTATAAACAATAAATAAAGAAATCAACGACTACGTGACCTGGACTCTTAGGAACAGCCTTGCACATTTCCCGCATACAAAGTATCAGCAAAAATTGCCTGAAGGATATATTGGACGACGGCAGAAAGAAACGGACAGACAGAGAGTTAAAAACAGACAGAGACTCAAGAAGGCAAAAAATGTGGACTGAAAGATAGAGACAAACAGACAGATACAGGCACAGAGACAGACAGACGAACAGTCAGACATATAGAGACAAAGACAGAGACAGACAGACAGACAGATAGATAGAGACAGACATACACAAAGACAGACAGACGAACAGTCGGACAGATAGAGACAAAGACAGAGACAGACAGACAGAGAGGAGAAGGAGGGAGGGAGTGAGTAAAAAAAGGACAAGAACACGGAGATTGGAGGAGATTATATTTTAGAGATTAAGAGAGATAGAGACACAAAACTAGAATCATCCACACAGTAAGAGAGGGAGAGACAGAAAGAAGACAGACAGACGGACGGACAGACAGACAGACAGAAGAGGCGGCAAATAATTAGAAATAAGATTATAAACATAGTCTACAATAATTATAGAGATATGTCACGTCGCGAATGACAACGTTGAGTTCATAATATGTGAGAGCAAGCGACACAGACAAACCTCTCGAAGTGACAGACAGACCAGACCGACAGATAAGCAGACAGACAAGCAGACAGACTGACAAATAACTGAACATGCTAACAGACAGATAGACGTACAGCGCACTAGATTAGAAGGATAAACAGAGAAAGAAAAGGTGAAATGAAAAAAGTAGAAACGCTAAAGAGACAAGTCTGTGTGTGTGTGTCATGGTAAAAAATAGTTGTAGACTGGATAAAATATTATGAGATTGAAAGAGAAAATGAAGCGAGACTTCCTGAGTCGTTGCAATTTATCTTGAGATAGGTCTAGCTTTATTTTATACAGACAGATTTTAGTTTTTACTCGAGCAGGCAAAAATAGCCTATTATAGACTTTGAGTCACTCGTTCCTCTTCCTCCTGGCCGTAGTTCTTTGACAAGGACAAACTCAGTTGGTTTCTGCCTGGAGTGTGGAGCACATACCATATGAAAGTTCTCTAGCTTTCTGAGCGAGGTTCGCTAATTAGCGTATTTTTATATTTTGAACGAACCTTAACATTTATGGTGCACATGACTTGAAGAGCATTTCCTTTGCAATGTCTTAGAGATCGATATAGATCCATGTATAATAATTATATGTACGGTATAGCCTATGTATAATAGAAAGCGAGCCAGTCGGCCAGTTTAACTAATTAACAAGCTAAGTAGGCCTAACTAGATTAGAACACTCGATGAAGGCCACCTGGGGTGCGAAAGATTCAGTGGCAGCGCTACCATACAATTAGGCATATAATTAATATGTCGTGGCAGGTAATAATTATGATGAACTACCTATTTTATTTTTCACCTTCCTTATGACTTGCCACAAACCTTACGAATTTTAAATACCTTATTACATTCAATTTTTTTTCTTTTCGACCTGCTGCATAATTCCCATGACCCTGACGCGACCTGCTGAATTTGTATATAGCTGACTGGACAGATTAGATTAGCAAAGGAACTGGGAGACAATGGCATTGTTATACGTTAAGAGATTATCTCGTGGGTTTACTATACGTCTCCGCACCTGATATACCTGTTCGGCTCACAGGCGGCCCATCTATCCGATATCGCTCCGCCACACCGATTGATCGTGTAGAACTGATAGACGACGAATGGTATCCAAGCAAAAGCAAAGTAGCCCAAAAGTGTCCCGGCCATGGCAACCATTCTCAACTCCTTCTTGATTATGTAACGACGCGTGGCAACTGAGTCGCCTAGCAACACGCTGTTGACGCAAGCCATGGCGATCACCTAGGAAACACAAATCGATCATTGAAAAGAAATGCAGTACAATCAATCATGAAATCCATAAATGTAAAAAACGATGGAAACAAAATAAAAAACGGGAAAACGTGGTTTTTTCAAAGAAATAAAAAAACGACAAAAAACGACAAAAAACGGAAACGAAAAATAATTTTACTTTGCTACATCTAAAACCGCATTTTAACCTTGAAAACCTTGATTAGGAACCTACTACACGCAGGCTTTCTCTTAAATGATGATGTTAACTAATGAAATAATAACTTTAGTTAGCTGAATCCTTGAGAGTTGGCGGAAAACATAAGGATTATCGGAAAAAATAAAATTATGGAAAATACTAACAGAAAGTAAACGAATAAATAAAGTTAAAGAAAAAATTTAAAAACGATAAAAAAAACGATGGGAAAAACGAAAAAACCACGTATTTTTGAGAGAGAATGAAAAACGGAAAAAGTTTTTTTACAACTATGATAAAATCAATCAATCAATCAATCGATTAATAACTCATTCGATCAACCAACCATCCAATGAATCCATAAATCGATCGATCAGTCAAATGAATAAATTAATTGTTTATTTTTGAAACCATATAAAACAAATTTGTCCGCTGTATTTGATGTTGATTTGCCAAAGTTAAAAAATTTCCACACACCACTGATGAGCAAATAATCAATATTTTGAAGGCATAGCTATGAAGCAGAAGCGTTAGGTGCCAGCTTATTCGCGTCGTGCATCAGGTACCGCGGCCAAAATGTACCAAGTTGAGCGGAGGCCGATATATTTAGTGACCATGTACAAATCAGAGCCAATAATATTAAAGCACAAGTGAACCGAATTCAATGGATTATGTCGAAAGTGTTTTCGAAACGCCTTCTTCAGAATACTTAGTTCGACTGCGATCGCGTGGTCCCGATATAGGTCTATTATAGGCGAATATCCATGGCCTATTATACTTCACCGTCAGTGTTTAAGTTAATGATTTTATCGGTTCCAGTCCTTTATCAAGTAGCAAAGTTCTCCACCTCTTGACGAGGCGTGTTTTACACATACATGTGCTGCACATAGACACAGGCTACTGCATATAGCCTAATTATAGTAAAGCAGAAATTAGAAGTTATACTATAGTGACTTATTAGCAACAGCAGCAACAACGGTGATATAGATTATAGAAGGTACCCAATGCACACAAACACGCACGCACTCACGCGCGCACCCACACCCACGTATGTGCCTACACACAGAGTATATATATATATATATATATATGTGTGTGTGTGTGTGTGTGTGTGTGTGTGTGTGTGTGTGTGTGTGTGTGTGAGTGCATGGGCCATGTAGATTTCTCTGTACACAATATTTTTTATAATTCTATATAGAGAGAAAGCATGCCTTTCTGGCAATAAAGCGATAATGTAATGAAATTGATATCGTGGGTCGTACAGATAAGGTTTTTATATATAGCGTCAGTAACGAACAGCATGTTAATAGAGACGAATAATACCCAGCATGCACTTTCTGTCAGGAAAAGATCGTATATCAATGAATAAAGTCCTTTTTGCTGTAATGAAAGAAAATAATTTTGTAACGATCGTGGAAATTCCGATCGTTAATTATAAATTTGCGGCCTAACACGATTTGCGGCCTAGATTCGCGGCCTTGCTAAATTTGCGAGCGGTCCTCGGAGTTTAACCCCTTTTTGGAACTGACCGCCGGAGCAGTAATCCTTTTTAGCGGAGAATATTGCATTGCGACACTCTATTTTTAGATCGGCGGCAACGCAACCGTTTTGATTGGACCTCCTCGGTCACGGGACTCTCACGAGTCACGTGACGTCGTCTCTGGTTGGCTGGAAACAGCTAGATCGGCAGACGGAGGAAAGGTTTCGAGGGTGCAACATCTCCGTGCTCGTGCCGACGAAATTGTTGATAAAAATAAGAAGAATTCTGACAGAAATTTCATTGAAATAATTCGTTTAATAATTCAACGGACGAACGAGATATTGAAGATACTTCTGGTTAAGACCGTAGAGTCTGGAGGAAGTTTTTACGCTAAATTGTCGACGAAATAGAACCGAAATTCTTCCGTGGTAAATTCTCTGGTAGACGATTCCTTGTGACCGCCATTGTCGTCATTGCCGATCGCTGCGATAACAATTACTGGAGGGGTAGAGAAGTATCACTGTGGTTTTTATCTGATTCCTTAACCGAGAAAATTGAATAAGTATAATCTGTGAATAATACTTTGGCTGTGTGCAGTGTTGATAGATAATTAGCAACGAATGGATCGTGTGCAATAATTAATTAGATAATTGATTGAGTATAAAATGATTAGATAATAATGAACAATTCTCTCAGAAGAGAAACGCGCCTGTAAAACTGATATAAGATTTAACCTTCATAGGCCTAAAGTGTTTTACTTAAATAATCAGAGTAAAGTTAGAACATGTATTAGAAACGTGTAATAATTAAGTCGTGTAGTTAAATCTTACGGAACAGACTCTGAATAGTGAATATTGTACAGCGTACGAGAACGTTGCTTTTAATTTCAACTATTGTTAAACATTGACAAAGTTTGTCAACTGCAGTTAAGATACGTTTGCTTAATCAAATAATCTAAACGAGTATTGAATAACTTTGACTTAAGATAACCCTGAAATGTCCGAGGTATCTTATGAAGACGAGGTGGAGGAGAATAGGGAAGAGAATGAGGAAGGAGAAACCCCGGATGATAATGACCCCGAGGGGATGAGTAAAACAGGAGTCGTTGAACTTCTACAGTCCTTCACAGGCACACTAGCAGAATTTATGGAGCGCCATGATTCTCTAATAGAGCACCTAAATAACGAGATAAGTCAATTGCATGAACGCCCGGGTCAGTTTATCCCTTCTTCGAAGGAAGGTGAGGTAGTTTCGGAACGGCTAAGGGAAGTGGTAACACCACTAAAGGAAAGGGGGATCCAAAAACCTGTTGGAGCGGATTCGAACCCTGACGACCTTTATGCAAATGAAGTCGTTGCTCTCAGACCGAGAGCCGCTGAGCTGTATGTCCCTTCCACTCGAGCTATCCTTGGTACCTGTGTAAGACAACCCCGGCCTGAAGTGGTGGAAGCTACCCTCCCTTACGGCCAATCAGGAATTGACTCTGCCCTGGCGCATACCGTAGAAACTGCTGACCCTGCTTATTTCGCATTATCTTCGGTTCCCCTCAATTCACGGACGCCGCTCCAACAGCGTGGCACCTCGTTTGGAAACACCTGGCAGTTTCCGAAAATGGGGGTCGCGACAAGTGGTACCAGAAGTGGGGTGAAGCTAAGGGCTGGTATAACAAGTGATACCAGAGTAAGCGGGGTTGAATTGAGTCCGGATACCGAGGGTCCTGCTAAGATAAGCTCAGGTGTAGCAAGTGACATCAGAATTAGTGCAGGTGCTGATGGAAAGAGAAATTTTCTTGGAGGAATAGATGAACTAAATAACCCAGAAAATTTCTATGGCGCCCGACCAAAAGTGATATTTAGCACCCCGAGCTACAACTGATGATGCTAATGTAGACACTCAAAGGATATATGATCATGATATGAGAACTGCATATGAAGGTTTTGATTTTGACTATTACATGCGAAATAAACAAATGCAATTAAGAAATCAATTAACTGAAAAATGTCTATCGGATAGCGAGCATTCTGAAATAAAAGATATGCAGCCTTTGCATAATCTTGTACTCGATTCCCATGCGGTAGCTTTAGGGCAAAATGATGTTAAGGCATTTACTAACTCACGACTGTTAGTTTCAGATAATGGGGATCCATCATCGCTGAGGGAAAATCATCTGGTGCTTCGAGGTGCACATCCCGGTCAGACAACGACAACCATCTCGTGGGCTACCACCTTTTCCCCGTCGTCGCTCAACGTCATGGCTTCCGAAAAACCTTTCCTGCCCTCTGGCGTCGCTCCACGAATATCTACGCTCACCCTTCCTTCCGGTCAGCCGCTCATGTCGACACCGAACCTGTCGTCGGAAACCCACGTGACACAAAGCTGCGAATATCAACGGTGGAAGGCAAGTCAACCTTCGTACATGCCTTACACGCCATATCAGCATCTGGTCGCTGATCCAACCGCTCATGGTGAACAGATTTCGACGCTGAATAAATCTGTGCAATCGTCAGCGACACAAACAGTTCCGATAAACGCTGTGGTGAAATCGAACAGTGCTACTGCTGTGAAACTGAACAGTGCAAGCGAAATCAGATCCGATGAGCATCGTAAGAATTTCAATCAAGAAGAACTGCTCCGCCTCCTGCTGCAGACACTCAGAGAACCTCCACAGAATTCATCTACGACAATCGACAATGCAGTCCAAGAAATTGCTAGTGAAAAGAAAGAACCTGCTGGGAAACTACAACCTGAATCTTCAAATTTTCCAGATAGAAGAATGAAATCGCAAATGAAGCTGGACCGCTACAATGGTAAGACGTCGGTGGAAGTATTCCTCAAGAAATTCGAGGTATGCTCGAAGAACAATAGATGGACTGAGGAAGAGAAGCTGGCCCAACTGACCTGTGCCTTGGTTGAACCTGTCGATCAACTGCTACACGAATTTGACTCTGAAGCTTTGGCGACCAGTGCTGATCTGGTCAGTAGGTTGAAACTGCGATACGGAAGCACCGATCAAGCTGCTCTGTATCAAACTAAATTGAACACTCGTCGCCAGAAGGTGGGCGAGGACCTTGGTTCACTGGCTCAAGATATCCGGAAACTGATGATCCTCGCATTTCCGGGACCAACATCAACGCACAGCGAGACCATCGCTATCAGAGCATTCCTGGATGCTCTACGAGATAAAGATCTGGCCCTGAAGGTACGAGAAAGAGAACCAGCCACCTTAGACAACGCCTACAAAATCGCCATGAGACTGGAAGGCTATCGCTGGTCGGATGAAGACGCTGCCGATCGTCGTGATCGTCGTCCTGGGCGCATTTCGAATGTGAAAGAAACCGAACTTGACCTTGACGAAAAGCTGAACCGACTTCAAGAACAGATGATCCGGAAGATGGAAGAAATGCTTCAGAAGTGGTCCCCGCAACCGAATACTACTTCTGCTGATGGACAATTTCGACAGTGGCAACCGCGACGACCGTTAAAACAAAAGGAGAACAATGGCTTCAGAAATCAACCGGGGGATCGCCGTCCAAATAACCGTTTCCAAGGAGAAGCCCGAGACAACAGACGCTGCTACGAGTGTAATCAACCCGGGCACCTTTCTCGAGTTTGCCCTAGCAGGACAGACAACACATGGCAGAGAGAACAAGAACAAGAACCAGAATCGAACACGGTGAACAATGCGAGACATGTGAAGGGACGAAATGACGCTTACCTTTCAGTAACCATAAAAGGTAAACATTTGCTGGGGCTGCTGGACTCGGGGTGTGAAATGACTCTGTGCCCTGCTTCGTTGGTAGACCCTGCCGAAATCCAGCACTCTAAGCAATCCCTGTTAGCAGCAAACGGTTCAGCCATCCGTGTACTCGGCGAAACGAAACTGAAGTTGCAGATTGAAGGCCGACCATTCGAGATACCCTGTTTGGTGACTGAACAGGTTTCCGAACTAATTCTGGGTCTCTCGTGGATGAAGGACGAAAACGTTTTATGGCATGTGGGTCATAACTGGGTTCTGGTGGGGGAGCACAAGTTCTCCGTTCATTGCAAACCTCGCTCCAGACTGTGCAGAAGAATCGTGGTAACTCGTGACCCTCTAGCTGCATCAGATGGTGGGAAGGAGGAAAGAAACTTCGAACGAATTCATCGCCTGGAAGGAATCCATCTTCAGGAAGATGTGGAGAAACAACCGAAGCCTGCGACGCCAGAAACTTCTCCTCCGACGGAATCTTTGCTCCAAGTATCTGCTGCCAAGGTGGTAGCCCGGAATCAACAGGATTGGGATGTGCATCCTCCACTCGTCCTCTCCGCTCATCGAGCCGGCGAGAGCGAAAGCACCGGAGTCACCCAGAATCATCTGTCAATTAGTTTAGATTTAGGAGATATGCAAATTGCTGATGTTGTGTTGAATAAAGATGATTTTGTGGCTGTACTGATTAAACATGTGCAAGATAATTGTGAATTTGCAAGAAGGTTTATACAGCGCTCGAGTCCCACTAGGAACCATGGGAATGGGCCCGTGTATAGGAGGTAATGTGATGTAATGTGATAGACTGTTAGTTAAGTTGTTTGTGTTTGTTTTGTATATTTAAATTTTTATGTAGCGCTCACATTAGTAGTTATTGTAAATGAAGTATGATTGTGGAAATGCTGATGTGAGTCGCGTAATGGCGACGGAGTAGTAGCTCAGAGGGTAGAGTCCTCTCTTCCTTAGTTGATGTATGATGATACACTGTGGTTCAGTATTATTTATGTTCATTGATATGTATATGATAATAATGGTTAGGGATAAGACTATTGATACTTGTCGTTTTATTGCATTGCGTTTTGTTGTTGTTGCCACAGTAAGAAAGGCAAATGTTGTGAATGTATTTTAAAGTTGAATGTGCATAATCATAAAAGTTAGTAGAGTATAATGCAGCATGTTGGATTGTGAGCA
Source organism: Lumbricus rubellus (assembly GCA_945859605.1). NCBI lineage: Eukaryota > Metazoa > Annelida > Clitellata > Crassiclitellata > Lumbricidae > Lumbricus > Lumbricus rubellus. The sequence goes on along the minus strand of OX243813.1, from coordinate 7,098,663 downwards.
GCTTTAGTACAGTAGCAGTTGGTGAAAGTAGTCCTTGGATGTTGACTAGTGAGTTGTATGGGTTGAATGTCTGAAAAGAACTAGTATGTCTGTGTGATGTGTAAGTTCCGAGTAGTTTGTGTGTAAGACCGATTGTAGACTTGTGAGTAGTCTAATGTCTCCGCAGTCAGTTTAGATTATATGAGAGGTGAGACAGATGACCTGGTGTTTAGAGTTGTGAGCTGTAGACGGCCTAGTTCTTTGGTATGCTTTACTAAGCAGTAAATCCTTTCGTTTACTAGTTAGCGTTACTGTTCTGCTCTGTTGTACTCCGTCTTGTAAGGTAGACGTGGAGAGGTCATAGCTTAGGTCAGAGAGAAACCCGTTAGTTTCTAGGGTATGTTTTACTAAACAGTAAATCCCTTTGTTTACTAGTCTCGGGTGGTCTGCTCTGTTGTACTCCGTCTTGGAAGGGGGACGTGGAGAGATTATTGCATAGGTCGATGATAATGCCGCCCTAGTGCGTATTGATAATGCTTAGCTAAACAGAAAGCCTTTGTCTAGTAGTCTCAGCCTAAGTGTAATGTGTGCTGTCTGTGATGATGTGCCGACTGCCCATGTTTATGAATGCTCAGAAAAGAGTTCGTTGCAATCGTTGGTGGTTGTATGTAGTAGCTGTAAGGGTGGTGTAAATGGAATACAGCATTAGTTAAAAGTGTTGTTGATTTCTAGCCCTGAGTAATACGTGAGCAGTAGTGTGGTCTGACTGGTTAGAAACAGGATTTGCAGATGCTGTGTGCGAATGAATGGTCGGAGTGATGGGATAAATGTTTGCTTTGACATTTAAGATGTCTTGTGCTGTGGCTCTTGATATGCTTTGATATGTTGTGCTGTTTAATTGATTATATTTGATGAATATGGTGCCGGGACATGACCTTTTAGTGTTTAGGAAGACATTTATTTATCCTTGTAAGTGGTCCCGAGCAAGTGATGATATTGGATGAAAAATAATGATTATAGTAAAATGAGTGTTCGTTTAACCTGTCGTGCTGTGCTATTACCCTTGATCAGTTGCTGCTGCCATCTCGTACCGCTTAAGATGTAACTGATAGTAGAATCACTCGCTGCAATTGTGATAGGAACCGTTGTGTGTTCATACGTTTCGTTTTGGAGTCATGCCTTTTGAGAACTTTAAGTTTTGCAATGACCTGTCACCTGCAAAGTTTTGTGATATATGCTTGAGATGTGGTACATCTCTAGCCATATTGTAATCGCAGTTGATGTGATTTAGCGAACTCTCTTTAGTTGATTATGTTGATGTTCGGTTATTGTTTACATTATGGTATCCTCTACGGTACCGTTGCATAATGTTTCTCGGTTATGATCAGCAGGAGCTGATAAATTTTCCTCTATGGTGGAAAATTTCGGACTAAGTGGGGGGAAGTGTAACGATCGTGGAAATTCCGATCGTTAATTATAAATTTGCGGCCTAACACGATTTGCGGCCTAGATTCGCGGCCTTGCTAAATTTGCGAGCGGTCCTCGGAGTTTAACCCCTTTTTGGAACTGACCGCCGGAGCAGTAATCCTTTTTAGCGGAGAATATTGCATTGCGACACTCTATTTTTAGATCGGCGGCAACGCAACCGTTTTGATTGGACCTCCTCGGTCACGGGACTCTCACGAGTCACGTGACGTCGTCTCTGGTTGGCTGGAAACAGCTAGATCGGCAGACGGAGGAAAGGTTTCGAGGGTGCAACATCTCCGTGCTCGTGCCGACGAAATTGTTGATAAAAATAAGAAGAATTCTGACAGAAATTTCATTGAAATAATTCGTTTAATAATTCAACGGACGAACGAGATATTGAAGATACTTCTGGTTAAGACCGTAGAGTCTGGAGGAAGTTTTTACGCTAAATTGTCGACGAAATAGAACCGAAATTCTTCCGTGGTAAATTCTCTGGTAGACGATTCCTTGTGACCGCCATTGTCGTCATTGCCGATCGCTGCGATAACAATTACTGGAGGGGTAGAGAAGTATCACTGTGGTTTTTATCTGATTCCTTAACCGAGAAAATTGAATAAGTATAATCTGTGAATAATACTTTGGCTGTGTGCAGTGTTGATAGATAATTAGCAACGAATGGATCGTGTGCAATAATTAATTAGATAATTGATTGAGTATAAAATGATTAGATAATAATGAACAATTCTCTCAGAAGAGAAACGCGCCTGTAAAACTGATATAAGATTTAACCTTCATAGGCCTAAAGTGTTTTACTTAAATAATCAGAGTAAAGTTAGAACATGTATTAGAAACGTGTAATAATTAAGTCGTGTAGTTAAATCTTACGGAACAGACTCTGAATAGTGAATATTGTACAGCGTACGAGAACGTTGCTTTTAATTTCAACTATTGTTAAACATTGACAAAGTTTGTCAACTGCAGTTAAGATACGTTTGCTTAATTAAATAATCTAAACGAGTATTGAATAACTTTGACTTAAAATAACCCTGAAATGTCCGAGGTATCTTATGAAGACGAGGTGGAGGAGAATAGGGAAGAGAATGAGGAAGGAGAAACCCCGGATGATAATGACCCCGAGGGGATGAGTAAAACAGGAGTCGTTGAACTTCTACAGTCCTTCACAGGCACACTAGCAGAATTTATGGAGCGCCATGATTCTCAAATAGAGCACCTAAATAACGAGATAAGTCAATTGCATGAACGCCCGGGTCAGTTTATCCCTTCTTCGAAGGAAGGTGAGGTAGTTTCGGAACGGCTAAGGGAAGTGGTAACACCACTAAAGGAAAGGGGGATCCAAAAACCTGTTGGAGCGGATTCGAACCCTGACGACCTTTATGCAAATGAAGTCGTTGCTCTCAGACCGAGAGCCGCTGAGCTGTATGTCCCTTCCACTCGAGCTATCCTTGGTACCTGTGTAAGACAACCCCGGCCTGAAGTGGTGGAAGCTACCCTCCCTTACGGCCAATCAGGAATTGACTCTGCCCTGGCGCATACCGTAGAAACTGCTGACCCTGCTTATTTCGCATTATCTTCGGTTCCCCTCAATTCACGGACGCCGCTCCAACAGCGTGGCACCTCGTTTGGAAACACCTGGCAGTTTCCGAAAATGGGGGTCGCGACAATTTTATGAGCAATTATAATTATAGGCCTACTTCTGGACGCGTGGACTTACATGTATAAGATGCCTGCTTATCGAAGGAATTGGTGAATCGCAAAAGATATGGAACACATGAAAGTTTATGTAGCGACGGATTTGTATACATAGACATTGAGACGGGGCGCATATACACATACAAATAAGATGCACATACATATAAGATACACAAACAGATAAGATACACAAACAGATAAGATACACAAACAGATAAGATACATTTGTACACATACAGATACGATGCCCATAGGCCGTATACAGCTACAACTTAATATAGTTGATTGTTTTTATAGCCACTACGGAATCAGCAACTGAAACAGCACTTAAGCAGCCATCACACTGCGCGACCGATGTTTGTAGGCCTATACATAAGTGCATACACAATACATACAAACATGCATACATACGTACATATACATACATACATACATACATACATACATACATACATACATACATACATACATACATACATACGTACGTACGTACGTACATACATACATACATACATACATACATACATACATACATACATACATACATACATACATACATACATACATACTTACTTACTTACTTACTTACTTACTTACTTACATACGTACGTACGTACATACTTACTTACTTACTTACTTACTTACTTACATACGTACGTACGTACATACATACATACATTATCTAACAATATTATGCACATTGCACACAATTGCACATGTACATATACATACGTACACATGTATGCAAGATGTGTTCTAGCAAAGCGTATTTTATCATAAATAATAATATTCTTTGAGAAGTAACAAGTTAATGAACGTCGTCATCAGTTCTGCTGCATGACTGTGGTGTGTCTTTAGTGTCTGAGTTGAGTGATAACCGATTATGACGGTGCTCTGGTCTTCGTCTCCTCTCCCTCTCTCTCCTCTCTCCCTCCATCCCTCCCTCCCCACACGAGCCTAAAGTCCTAAGCCTGCTTCTCGCTTCCCTCTTTCCATTTCCCTATTCTCTGCTCCGTGTGTTTCCAGCCCTTGAGAGGATGAGGTGGAGTAGGAGGTGGAGTAGGCTGGGTAATGCAATCAATCAATCATCCTCAATGAAAATATAACCGGTTCTTTCTTATCAGTGAGCTTTCCGACAAGACCGAAACTCTATCTCGTCTGAGACCGTTATGGACGTCCAAGAACGAGGCTGCAGCAGACGAAACTTCCATGACGTCATTTCCGGTCACGTGAGTTCTGTGGTTATAACTGCATCTCTACAGCGTGCATTGCATATACTGTTCTCGTGTTTATCTCTCGTGTATGATAGGTATACAGTGCATTCAACTTAGTCCAGTTCCGCATGGGCCTCGATTACATCCGGAGGGTATACAAACGTCGACAAATTGGAGCCAGAAGTGTCACGGCCTCAACTTGACCGCACTTAGCGCTATATTATCTTTGTAGAAATCTTGTTCATGTTTGTGAATCGTGCTTCTTTGGTGCTGCCTTCTCCTTCTCCACCTCCACTTTCTCCTACTTCACCTCCTTCTTATTCTTCTACTATCTTCTTCCACCTCCGTCCCTTCCCTCTTCCTATTAATCATCCTCACCTCACCTCCCTTTTCCTTTTCCTCTTGTTCCTCTTCTTTCTCTTCTACTTCCTTCTTCTTCTTCTTCTTCTTCTTCTTCTTCTTCTTCTTCTTCTTCTTCTTCTTCTTCTTCTTCTTCTTCTTCTTCTTCTTCTTCTTCTTCTTCTTCTTCTTCTTCTTCTTCTTCTTCTTCTTCTTCTTCCTCTTCTTCTTCAGTCATGTTTCCGCTCATTGGTTTCATTCTCTTGCCATTATCTTCATCTTCTATTCCTTTGGACTTCCTCTTTCATATCCCTTCTACCTTTTCGTCCTCCCTTTGCCCTCATTTCGTCCCTTCTTCGATGAAGCAACTACTGACCTTCGAAGATCCGTTAAGGTAACTTTTCGCCATCGTTTCTCACTGCACTGGCTTCCCGTTCCGAATGCAAGACTTCCATCCAAATGTCCTTGGTCATCATCTCATCCATGACTTCCTTCTATTTATGAGATTTCAGCAACAAACACGACAGAATCCGGTTAAATAATGTTGATGCGGAGTTTCCTGGAATAGCAAGCAACCCTATCCAACCGTTTGATTGATACTTGTGTAAGCTTATGGTTGGCCTGCAAACGATGTTCGTGTACTGCTATGAGGCATTATTTTATTCTCTTCTGTTTGGTTCTTAAGATTGCTCGCACATCATGGTTATTACTGTTTTTCTCTTCGACCCAATTGTCCCAGTTTGTTAGCACTTGACATTGACAAATTGTCTCACTTAAACGCATACGTGAGTCGGTTACCGGATCAGCGAGTCAGCCAGCCAGTTTTTCACTCACTCAGCCAGTCAAACATAGAAGTCATACGGTCTAGCACTATCTGAGTCAAAGAACGAGTCTGTTATCAGTCAATTGGGCAATCCAACATGCAATCAGTGAGCCAGTCAGCTGACCAATGACCATACAGGCATACAACATGCAGTCTGTAGGTTTACTCAATTAGTCAACCAGTTAATTAGTCATTTTACTCGGTCAACCAGTCAGACAATGAGTCAACCGATTAGGTAATCAGTCGGTCAGTCAGCCAGTCAGACAATAAGTCAACCGGTTAGGTAATCTGTCAGTCAGTCAGTCAAACAGTCAGTTAGTCAGTCAGTAAAACAGTCAGTCAGTCAGTCAGAACAACGAGGCTAATACAAATTCTTTGGGCCTTACAGCTGAAAATTTAAGAAATAATGAAAGATACGATGACGTTTATTAATGTTACGAGCATCAAATTATTTGGTCAAAAATAAAATGCATTAAGATTTTTTAAAATGAACCTTGAATAATCTGCTTCGAATGATCGACAAATCTCGGTTTCCTATCAAAGAAATTCCATTGAAAGTGCACAGAAACTATAAGAATGGATCCAGCCCTATAAATATACGATGGTTTCCGTTTTTTGTCTTGATCTGCTCGAACACCAACGAGTTCTAAGCTTAATATGCTGCTTTGCTTTCACGCTGTTCGTCCCTGCTAGGAACCAATTTAAGCACAAGCTTAACTGTCCATCAACTGCGATTATATATATATATATATATATGTATATATATAGTGCAGCTGCTTTAGAGCTTCTGAATTAAAGCAATACTTATATTATGCAACTATGGCAGAGATGTCTCTTTGGTCTAGTATTAAGTGGTGGTTGCTTGCAGTGCCATTCCCAGATAACGACAAAGAGGTTTATCTACACAGTTTGAAATGTATTTGGCCAGCTGTATGAACAGTATGATATAATATTATTACTATCTAGACAGTCTTCAAGCGTCTTACATATTTTTAGTTGCACGAGTCACGACATAGCAGACGATTCAATGCAATGCAGTGCACTATTATTAAACACAATATTTGAAAATCATAATGAATCGAATTTATTGACATAGACGGTGATATATTGTCTGGAGAAATTACTATGCTCGTTAGACATGGGAAGAAAACTTAGGTTGCACACTGTATATTATAGGTCTATAATAATATATAAGCTTATATTATATTATGTAGCCTATATTTTTGGGGTGCGGTGGTGTATAATGGGTATATTCGTTGCCCTGCAGGTTAGAATCCACCTCAAGTCGCCTTTTAGAGACCTTGAGCAACTCCTTCACTAGATTATATTTTTCCATGTGGAAATGCAATTAAGGATAAAAAAAATGTATCAGACGTGCCTGATGATTCGTTTCTGGCAGGCTTCTCTGCAAGCATTTGCATAGGAAACTTTTCAAGGCTGCAGTGAAGAAGTAATTAGCAGAGACGAGTCGTAATTCAATGATGGCGGTCGTATTGCGCCGCGAGCAGTAAGCTACTTCAAAACTGTTCCCGGCAGTTGATAATTAAGCCGATGATACTGAGATAAGATTGAGTAAGCTTATATTAAAAGTTGCCTTATAGAATTATATATAATATAGAATTTCTAGAGCTGCCGTCTGTCAAGGCATGACGGTGACCTTCATCTCTATATCACGTTAATATGTGACGCAAAGATACTTCTGACTGTAGTCACGTAGACCTTTATTGTATGCGCAAGCAGCCAGACTGGAAAAATACTGGATTAGGAAGTCCTTCTAACTTGATGCAAATGAGTTTGTTGCCTTTGTTCCGCTGCAGGAATGGGGTCTACTGGAAGTAAATTCGTCTATTAGAGCTTGGCTACACGTCGCTAATAAAAATCACACTGCGATTATATTTAAACCTAGAGACGGCAGAGCGTGTGTTTGAAAGCGACCGAAACTACAAGGTTTCTTTCTGTTCAGATGTACAAATGCCTATATATGTTCCGCAAGACGGATTTAACTCAGGGTGTCTGAAATATCAACAAGACATCTATCACTGTCAAACGTTCAAAGGTTCAAAGGTTCAAACGTTCAAACGTTCAAAGATTCAAATAGCAACTGCATTAGCCTACTAAAGACCACACTCGATTGTAGAACCAAAAACCTTCTACCCTGCCGCCCTTGTTCCGAAGGTGTCATGCAAACCCGATAAAACTGCCAATCAATGTTTAAAAATAAGTTCAGTAGGCTACGTCGATTCGACTCTCAAAAGTCTCAATGCGGAAGAAGGAGTAAGAGTACTTCAGTTTAAACAGTTTTGTGAAACCTATAAACTACGCAAATCCCAGATTAAGTTTCTAGAGTTCGGTTTTTTTAAAGCAAAAATCAAGCACAAAATCGGAAATTTGTATTTAAGCTTACATTATTTTTATGCTTGCAAAATAAATTGTAACTAATGAGCATGGAGGAAATTTGCGATGTGTAGAAACAGAGCCTGCTACACGACCGTAGGCTATATCGAGACACCAAAACTAAATATTCTATGAACTAGGCCTACCTGAGTTTTATTTACGTTGTCCATAAATTGTAACACCATGAAACCTTAAAACATAAAACCTTTAAGTACCTAAAACCCTTAAGTGAAAATCGTAAAGACTCATAGACCTAAGGACCTGTATCAAAAAGGTAGGCCTATGTTTAAAAAAGTCCTATCGAGCACCATGCGCTCCCAGCAAAATCAGCTGATTTGGTATCTTTTCACAACTCCTCTGATACGACACAGCGCTCGTGAATAGACATGTGCCCTGATCTTAGCCGTCAATATTTCTAGATTACGATAGTAAACGAGCTGAGAGAAAAGAAACGAACTGACGTGTTTTCTGGCTTCTGTCGCCATGAAGCCGTAGAGCACTGACATCAGTAGGAGTGGAATAATAACAGACATGATGCACGTGAAGAGAATGTGGCCTTCCTTGAAAAAGAACTCGTATCGACAAACGCAATTGTTCAGCTCTGGAAAACAGACACAGAGAAAAAAAACGACGACGTAGCCATACGTCAGATCAATTGTCTCAATGACATTATATTTAGACTGCACACGTGATTTACTTCCTGAGTTTTTTATGTCCTCGTTGGATTGCGTATAGGTTATCTGGAAACACCCTGGCAAATCTAGAGTATACAGGAAATATCACCGAGCAAACTATACGTGACAATCATTTAGGCCTAAGTTTTCAGTGTATCGGTCTATAAACGGCACGGAATATCCAGAGGAAAGTTACAGCCACTATAAAAATTGCCCTTCTCGAATAAAGTCATGAAATTGGTGAAAATTATTATGTCATAACTAAAAGAGTCCTTATAGTCATGCAACTGTTTCCAGCCACATTGTTTTTTCCTCCAAAGTGCATGTGAACCCTGTCATACATGCATATTTATTAGATTCTGTAACTCACCGCTTGGATTACGTCGCATGTAGAGAGCAGCTGAGAAGGGAAGGAGGAGCACCCAGAGAGAGACCGTCCCAAGCAGAGCGCGTAGGTGAGTAACAATGGATGAGAATCGGAGAGGGTTACGGACGGAGATGAAGCGTGTGACAGCCAATCCGACGAGGCTGTAGGCGGATATCATCTGTAAACCTAGGTAGATCGTTATGACTGAAGTACACGACAACCGATCGCCTACACAACATACACAAATACACACATCAGCACAAATGCACAAACACACAAATACACAAATACACAACTACACACGTCAGCACCATAAATCTGCAAAAGAAATGTCCATCAGTCGCACACTGTATCAAAAAGAAAAGTTAGAATAGTGCCTGCAGCCTATTGCTTATTTAAAGATCAAAACTGTTTTCAATACTAGTCTTATGCTTTATATTTAATTTGCAGATCACGGCTACAGATGCGCCTGTATATAAATGAGACACTCTATCACTGGTTATAATATTGCTACTTCTCATGTGCTGTTCATCAATATCCGGTGGGTAAAAAATGGCCTTTTTAATGCAAGACGAACAGTCAATATAATATGGCTAAAGAAGGTTCTAATTGAATTATGAACAATTTTCTCCATCATATTTAATAGAGATTAAAGTCAAGAGTAATCATGACAATTATTCGTCATCATAAACAAAACTGAGTCCGAACTTGATAACATAAATTAAGTGTCGTAAATACACATGGGTTATTTTGTCATAGAAAAACTCGAGCGCATGCGAAGTCCTTTTCATTCAGAGTCGTTTATAAGAAGCACACAAAACCATGGGAAAACATCGAATTCAGCGACTACAGCATCAGATTCTGTCGACAGAAGCCACGAATGACATAATTCGTCGTCGTAATGACAGCGCACGAGTGTTTACATGCACCGACGGAAACAGACTGTGTGCCAATCTTATTTCACCTTGAGATGAGATTGATTTGTTTAAAGCCAGAGGTTCCAGGTTCGAATCACGCTCAAACCGTCGCATAGAGACCTTGAGCAAGTTCTTCACTTGCAATTGCTGGTGCGCTTCGGCGTGAAACTCATATTCAATGTCCACGCTCAATGCCTAGTCGGGGGACCGATGGGAGCGTCTCTAAATAGAGAACTTGAAGGGGAGCTATAAAAATGGAAAAATAAATCCCCTAGAAAGGCCTAGATGTGCTGACATGGATTAATCATTCACTGTGAGAACGTCAAATGCCGAGCATTCCCAGCATTTCTAAACGCAGCGATCTTATAATAATAGTCGAAATTCAGTTCACATTGCTGCTACAGACATAACATCATTTCTGCCAGTCATAGAAACTTATTATATCCAATGCAGATTGCCTTTAATGCTTAGCATCGTCAGCAGTCGGTCGGACCAACATGAACCTATCGCGCATGACGTCTGCAAACACGCAAGCCTTCGATAGGTTTGCCTCTTAATAGAATGCGGAGTTTACCAACAGTGTAAGTTTAACGAGCAGTGGTCTTCCTACTCAAAAAAGAATAAAGAAGCATGCATATATACACACACGTGCCGATATGTACACTGTGTCCGGAAAAAAACAACCAGTTTTGTAAATATGAAAATAAATAGTAAATATTCATCGATTTTCACAATTCAAACACCATTTTAATCCTGACATATTTCTCTAACAATTGTGAAAATATAAAAGTTCCAGTCCAAATAATGACGTCAAAATGACGTCATTTGCACAAAAAGTCAAATTTAAGAGATAAATGCGCAAAATCATCCACAATTTCAATATTTTATCATGTAATTTATCAATAATAAATGTAAGTTTAATTTTATTTTTATATCTGAATTATGTCAGACTGCAATTTGTGGTCAAAGAGTACACCTTTGGCTTCAACATAAGCGTCAAAAGGGTCGCGCTAATACCCAACAGCAGCATCGATAACCAGCTTATCAAAACCTCCGAGGCGTTAACAATTCGCTTACGGAGTTCTTCAATGTCTCTTATCCTTGTCTTGTAGCCTGCACCTTCTTCTCCATCAATCTCCAACTCTTATTATCAGTGGGATTTAAGCGGGCGGCCGTTTTGCGGCCAAAGATTAAGATGAATGAATTCCGAGTCTTTTTAGTCAACAGATCAACAGATTCACGAACTCAGTGAGCTGAAGCGCTATTTTGTTGAAATGTGTAGGCTATTGTTCCGAATATTCTCGGATATCAGGCACCACTTTTTTTATAGAGCAGACAATCCCTCTAATAAGCTGCATTTATTTTCACTTCTGGTTCTATTAAATGGATTTCCGTTTTACCAAAAGCCAATAATACCAACCGAACCATGCATGAATGGCCGGCTATATGCATTTTGATGCAACTGACGTCATTATGACGTCATTATTTGAACTGGAACTTTTATATTTTCACAATTGTTAGAGAAATATGTCAGGATTAAAATGGTGTTTGAATTGTGAAAATCGATGAATATTTACTATTTATTTTCATATTTACAAAACTGGTTTTTTTTTTCCGGACACAGTGTATATATATAATATATAATATATATACATATAAATATATATATACATACATACATACATACATACATACATACATACATACATACATACATACATACATACATACATACATACATGCATACGTACGTACGTACATACATACATACATGCATGCATGCATACAAACATAATATGTACATACATGCATACATACATACATACATACATACATACATACATACATACATACATACATACATACATACATACATGCATACATACATACATACATACATACATACATACATACATACATACATACATACATACATACATACATACATACATACATACATACATACATACATACATACATACATACATACATAATACCTACATAATACATACATACATACATACATACATACATACATACATACATACATACATACATACATACATACATACATACATGCATGCATGCATGCATGCACGCACGCACGCACGCACGCACGCACGCACGCACGCACGCACGCACGCACGCACGCACGCACACACACACACACACACACACACACACACACATACATACATACATACATACATACATACATACATACATACATACATACATACATACATACATACATACATACATACATACATACATACATATGTACAATTGTACATACATGCATAGTGCAGTCATTTGCTACATATTTACATATTTACTATTATGGACGTAGAAATACTCGCCATCAGCACTTTTAAAATAGATTTGTTCACTTGCAGAAGCACTTTTGTGCTGTTAAAAATAGTAAAAATTTCATTGTCATCAGATTGAGAGTTATTTACCGTGGAGGATGGGACGGGAGAGAAGGGGGTTATGCAGTTCTAAAAATTCTTTTGAAAAATACCTGCTCGTCATTTGCACGTAGACATCTACAATTCTACATTCACGTATACCTACAATTTTGCACACAATCCAGAAACTCGATGTGCGTGCGTTTGTGCGCGCGCGCGTGTGTGCGCTCGTGTATGTGTGTGTTTGTGTGTGTGTTTGTGTTGGTGAGTGCGCGTGTGTCAGTCTGTTTCTGACATGCACAGCTGCAGGTAGAGTGGTATACTAATGACTATTCTAAATATAGAGTATAGACCCACAACAATGTCAGAAAGATACAGAAAAACAGACATGCAGACTGCAGGCAATCAGCTCCAAATCACAACACAGTCACACAAAATAATCCTGTAAAACAATAGACTATTTCTGTCTATGTCATACTGAAATAATTAATTCAGGTAGACATAAATAATTAATTTTTGGCATGCTGTTAGGCTTTCAGCTTTCGGTTGTTGTACTGCGCGTGGCTGGTCTTTCGAATCGGTTATTTTTTAAATCGGAAATCATTTGGAATCCGATCAAAAAGCTGCATAGAATAAATTCATCAATCGGACGGAAGTCAATTCAAATCGCAAACAATAATTACTGGCAACGCATTCTACACGCGCACGCACGCACGCTTCTATAGACCTAACTAAAGGCTGCAGACACATTTCTGTGATAACGATGGGAGATAGGCATTTGCAAAATTCAGCACGTGTTCTGCAGTGTTATTTATATTAACTGAAACTGTAACTGAAATAGCAAAATAACTTTAAAATCTTGGTCAGTTAACTATAACTGAAACTGTAACTGAAAAATGTTGAATAACTGAAACTGTAATAGAAACTGAAAAACAATAACTGTATAACTGAAGAATCAAAAGGAGTTAACTTGAAAATAAAACAAGTGCTTTTTTCTTACTTATTGAACGGAATTCTACTCTATTACACGTTAAGTTCTCTATGTTCATTTCACTTCCGGTTCCTGTCCCTTTCCTATTCCTTTCCTGCTCATGGTTTCATATCGCAGGATAACCGGACCAGAAGCTCCTTTAGTCCAGCATTAAGGACGTCCGGTATCGATGGGGAGCTTGATCGATACTTGGCGGAAGCAACCATCTTCAACGGTGACCTAGATAATGGACTGTCCTTCTGGGTGGATCGACAGAGCTCCTATCCATCTTTGTTCCTGATTGCAGAAGACTTCGTATCCGCGCCTGCTTCACAAGCATACGTTGAGCGCATCTTCTCAGTTTGTGGGGACTTGTGTGCAAGAAATCGAAACAGATTACGTGTAAACCTGGAACGTCGTGTGTTCCTTAAAGTCAACCGACAATATGTAAAATCAGATTGATCTCCTATTCAACTTTCTGGGAACTTTGCGCAATATGTGTGGCTGTGATCAGTGTTTTAGTAGTTGTGACGTTTGAAAATACACGTAATAACTGTAACTGAAACTGTAACTGGAAAATAAGAAATAACTGTAACTGAAACTGAAAAGTCTCATTGTAGCTAACTGTAACTGAAACTTTAACTGGAAAAATAAAAAATAGATAACTGTAACTGAAACTGTAACTGAAAAACCATAACTGAAATAACACTGGTGTTCTGATATCAACGTAGGCCTACTTCGGTCACGTAAGCATCAAAAGTTTTATTTTTAATGGATAGAATCGTTGAGTATAGCCTACTAATTTAAGGCAATCAGTGCAACGTATGGCTACATAGGCTACTACACAGCCTTGATGGACTAATAATTATAAGGCGATAGGCAAATTGGCCAACTGGTTTGCTAGTTGCTTACGAATATGTTGCACTTAATGACACTCGTTCATCTTTCTTACCAAAACTACGTGGTGTCCCCAGGGTTTGACTCTCAACTTGATCGTCCTATTTTATTTATGCTGCATAAGTGAGTAATTTGAGTTTGATCATGTTTGCGGATGATGAGGTCAGGCCATCTCCCAGCAATTGGTTAGGCCTACTATAATAGTTTATGCAGTCTGTAACTCTGTATATGAACAATATATAAATAGGACGCGAGCAGACAAGAGAGAAAGTTATTATACGTAACATATATATATATATAATAATAATAATATATGCAGTAATATATATATATATATATATACATATGTATATATATATAATTATTGTTGAGAGCAGATCTATGTTATGACGTTTTGCTCTGATATGACAGAACGATAGAAACAAGATTTGTCAAGTGTTTTCGTGTGAGGTCGAAATGTAAGGTTAGGCCTACTGTTAAGACTTAGCCATTGGCTTTTGACATTATACTCTCACAGCTGGAAAGCAATGCAAGGTCAATGCTGGAATGAGAATGGAAAAAAGACCGTAGGCGTTGGTGCGAGCTAAACATGATTGTCTTAAAATAGCTGACCTATTGACCTGACCTGGATCAGAAGTGGATCCGATTTTATCAGACGATCGTAACTTCAACAATTTAGATCGTCTCAGTAGCTTTGGGAAATGCATCAAACCACCAGACTCGCATTTGACCTCAAACTCACTTCTTACCGATTTAATTCGCGACAGCGCTGGTGTAGGGCAATAATTATAATGGCCTATTCACGATGCATGGCTGGTTTACCTGGTGTAGGATATTATACATGTATCTTACGATAATGTTAAATTTCTGAGATATATGCTTGCATTCAGTTTACATTGATAGAGATTTATCTTAGAACAGGACCTGGTCAGCTGCCGCTATTTAAATGTTTGTTCTCTGACAGTGCAAGTCCCACACCTGTATAAATGAGAAGGGCGACGCTAATGATTTTTTAAAATCAAACAGTGTCGTTAAACTGCAACTAATACCACGCACAGCGCCACACAACCAGTCTTGCCTCTAGCAGAGCAAGATCTCTAGACAATGATCTTGATCTACGACATCGTGATCCTCAGGCATAAGAAGGACTGTTATGACCCACCCCTGCGCCTTTGCTTTTATGGGTCCTTTTCGTTGCCATGGGTGACCTCTCCCTCTTAGCGCCACAAGATTTGTTTTGCATGGAGTCTCGTATACCAACCTATCCACTCTTTGAAGATTTTTTTATTCCCTCGGGCTGTCACGCTGAGAGCTACTCTGAATGGCTCGTGCCTCAAGAGGCGCTTTATAAATTTCAGATACATTACGATACAATAAAAGATTGCCAATTGATACGTCGATGATTTTGGCAATGCAAAAGAAAGCAAAACCACCTTGAGCATCCTGAATTCTCCATTGAGCTCCTCCACGCATCCATCTTACATGCATCCATCCTCCATGCATCCATCAAATAGCAGGTCTACCTCAATGAACTGCTAAAATGTATTCGAGATTCAGTAAGCAGCATTGCAAACTCTCCTCCTCCTTGGATGCCTATCTATAATTTTATAGACTTCGTGCAACTTTGTTCTCGACCTGTAGACCCTGATAAATATTGTCTGTGCTTGTTTTTCCACTTCACTGCCTGTAAGTCTATTTGTATAGCCATCTGCCTCTTTCTCTGTCTGTCTGTCTGTCTGTCTGTCAGTCTGAACAGTTGGATGGATGGATGGATGGATGGGTGGATGGATGGGTGGGTGGAAGGAGAGATGGATGGATGAACGGACGGATGAACGGATGGACGGATGAGTGGGCGGGTGGATGGATGGGTTGGTGGCATCACTTATTGCAGGACAACGATAACAAGAACTAGTATATTCTGCATCATTCTAAATATACGTAATCTTCTGTATCAACATAACACAGGGTGGCTCAGAGACACGTGGACAGAGACAAGGCAACCTGAATAATTAAATCGCCATTCGGGTCTGATTGCTTTCACAGTCTCCACTGTACTACGCGGCACCAAAAAAAATCGTGCGCTAAATAATTTGGATAGCGCGTCTCCCTTAAATTCTTTGATTTGTCGTCGGGAAATTTCATTAGCGGTCTTCATGTTTGCTTCCCAGCGTTAAATTACACAGCGTGCCAAAAATAATGTGCCTCAGCTTGCAGACAGTGTCCAAGGTCGTTACACAGCGGTCGCCTCCGCATGTAACGAACTGTCTGTCAGTGAATTACGAGGCAGCGGGTCTTTCAATTAGAACGCAACGGAGGAAGCATGCAAGCGGAATATATCGTCAAAGGATGTTAAGGCAGTGGAACGGTCTTCAGATCGTTAATGCAATGAAATGTGATGCGATGCACTGCAAAGTGATCTAATGCTGTGTAATGTGATTTAATGCTGTGTAATTTGATTTAATGCTGTGTAATGCGATTTAATGCTATGCAATGCGATTAAATGCAACGTAATGCGATTTAATGCAACGTAATGTGATTTAATGCAATGCAATGTGAATTAATGCTATGTAGCCTAATATGATTTAATGCTATGTAATGTGATTTAATGCCACATAATGCAATTTGGTGCAACTATAGCGTGATTTAATGCAATGTAATTCGATTTAATGCAATCTAATTTGATTTAATGCAATGTACTGTGATTTAATGCAGTGTACTGCGATTTAATGCAACATAATGTGACTTAGCGCAATGCAATGTGGCTTAATGCAATGTAATGTAATCTGATGCAATGTAAAGTGTCGTGATGCATCGAGGCACGCAAAAGTTCAACCTCAACGCTGTGGGGTATAAAAGATAAAGCTATCAGTAAGGTAAGATTATAAGCCAATGGAGTGGTATTATATACCAGATAGGTTACTGAATAACTTAACTACAATCGTTCACGGAAAATCACTTGATCCACTCCATTAAAAGCAAAAGAGACTTGCTACCTAGGTCCTAGGCCTACTTACCTCTTTTAAATTGCTAATCGACCTAAATGCCTTCATGTTACTGTCATTATTATCATAATCTTTAGACCTGTCATCATCGTCATCATCATTGTGCATCATCATCGTCATCATCATCATCATCGTCATCATCATCGTCGTCATCATCGTCGTCGTCATCGTCATCATCATCATCTTCATCGTCATCATCGTCGTCGTCATCATCATCATCATCATCATCACCATCATTCATTCATTCATTCATCACAACACACTAACTAATTTACGTCATCAAAATCTTCATCATCCATTTACTCTTTCATTACCTCGTTCGTTCATTCACCGCCATTGTCCTTCGTTCGTTAACCCCTTCTTCTCTCTCCATCTCCTCCGCATCAACTTCATCAGCAGCAGCAGCAGCAGCATGCAAATCACCTGCATCCTCATCAATTAATTGTTTCCCTGCAGAGCAAAATGATTGGCACGAGTCATTCAAACGATGCCGCGACTTAATTGTAAACGATGAAAAGTAGGATCGGACAACAGTGTTCTCTTTCTGTCTCTGTCTCTGTCTCTGTCTCTGTTGGTCAAACTCTTTTTCTTGTTAATTCACCGAACCACGGTCTACACAATAATTACTTAGCTTTCATTTGGCAAACACGCGATATTCCACTTATGTGTACAACTGTACATGATTTTATGTACGTATGCGTAATGCGTATGCTATGCAATTGTATGTATGTAGCCTATGCGCGCACGTATGTATGTAGGCCTAAGTATACTGTATGCATACATGTAGCTTGCGTCTCTATTATACGCTTGTATGAGTACTTGAGATGGTTCAACACGCGATGAGGTATAATGATTGGCCTTGAGCAGATACACATTAATTAATTCATTCATTCAAGTATTTCCATAGCGCCTCTTCGAGTGAACTACTCAGAGGTGTTCCCGACTCCAGCAGTCAGACACAACAGTTTTAAAGTGAATCTAGATTGTGTCAGATAGTGACATATAGCCTATACTCAATGCAAGCATCTTATTATACTTGAGCGTTGACGAATGGCCACTGCTCCAGCGGTGCCACATAAGTGTCTAATTAGGTCTACACTATATATATATAATATATAGACTATATATTATTACATAATATATATAATATATAGACTATATAATATATATTACACCGATTCGCTCCTTGTCCTTTAAATCTACTCTCTCTGTCCTTCATCACTCAATTTTCTTTTCCATTCTTTTCATTTGTTGTTAATTTGCTTCCTTCCTTTCCACGCCCCTGCTCAGGTCGTACTTCTGACAATAATCACAACTCCAATATCGGCTCCAATTATTTTCCGAGCATCGCCTCTCGCTCATGTTCTCCGCCTGTCTGTCTGTCTGTCTGTCTGTCTGTCTGTCTGTCTGTGTACTATTTCCTGTATGTCTCTTTGGCTGAGTGCAAGTACGCTCGTATGTATTTGTGCATGTAAACACGTTGACAGAGAAAGTGTCCGGTCCAAATTCAACCTAAAATAGCGCAAAATGAATGTTCCATGAGAATAATAATATCCTAGGGTTCGTGTTTTCTTCGACGCACGCCGTTGCCGCTCTTTCTCGGTCTCCGCAGACGACGTATAAATCTGTGAAGTCCACCAATCACGACATGGAATAAAACAGACCATAAACACTGCGAATAACCTTTTATATCGCTTTTATTGGAGTTTATTTAAAGTTCAGTTTAAAACAGCGCTGCTTATTCCTATTGAGAAACTCTGGCCTAGAAAAAGAAACACGCAGGGCTATTGGGCCCGGCTATTAGACTCCAATAGGTTTCTAATTAGAGGCCTACTTCGAAACGATATCCTAGAAAATGTAAGTAGGTCTAGCAAAAACAGCTTTCCTTTGATCAAACGAATCTTAAAAAGCGGCTTATGTGTCTTCAAAGCATTAATCACGTCTGTTTGAAGTCTCCGCATGCGACCGTAAATGATCACAGCTGAATGAACAGCTAATTTAAAAAATAAGCAGGAACGAGACCAATGAATAGACCTACTTATAAGCTTTTATACATACATGCTTAGCCTACATACGCACGTACTTAGGACTACACCCATGCATACATGCATACAGTACATAATTATCTACAAGTCACGTTTGTGACACGTAGGCCTACATAGGCCTATATATTCATATAGGCTATATTATATATATATATATGCCTATATACAAATTATACATACATTATAAATACTTGTGGAACGCCTGTGAGTAGATTTTTTCTGAAGGGGAGCTATTCGAGTCCACAGAATGAGTGAGTGAGTGAGTAAGTGAATGAATGAATGAATGAATGAATGAATGAATGAATGAATGAATGAATGAATGAATATACTCAACTAAGTACATTTAAAAGACTATCAGTTTATTTCAACAACAGAGTTGACAGATTTATTCAATTTGATTTGATTTTATTGAAACAAGATATAGATTAGCGCACCGACCTAAGACTTATAGGCCTAGCCAGGTAATCTTGGTCACGTGATTGCTCTCAGCCTAATAATTATAGACGCCATCTTAACGATCTTATCCACATTTAGATTTTAATTAGACGGCCAGCAACGGACGATGTAATTATCGAGGTTAATTGGAGTTCAGTTCGTGCGATATAAGTCCATGGATATCAGATGTCGACAATGACGTAGGCCTACATGTGTACAAATTCCGGGTATTGGGTTTTCGGTTATAATTATATTCGTTTTATTGACCTGTCAAAATATTAAAGCTTGACCTATTAATTTACTGAAGGTTAAACTTGGTTGGTCGGGTTCCAAACTGAGATTGTCATCGTAGCATACAAAGAAGATGACTAGTGATGAGGGATTTGGTTCGTATAGCCTACTTATTCTTTACAATCGTCAGCCATCAGTGGATCCTGACGCCAGACATTTGACGGCGATGGGTAAGAACAAATTATCTCCATTGTCTAAGGTCATATGCTATGTCCATTGTTTGTATAAGTTTTGTTGTGTTCTAATTTGCATTTTCATTCTATAGCGCCTTCTTGACCTGCCTTGTACTGCAAAAATCCAGCTTCTAATTCACGAAAAAATATGTCTAACAAAAAAAGAAAGCAAGATGGCAGAAATTACTGGGGGGAAGCGTACGTGTCATCTAGATTTCGCGGAAGATAACCAATCAATATGACAACCATACATAGACAGAGACGAGACTAAAAAATGACAGGAAGAGGGATAGACTAGAAGTAATAGAGACAGAAGCAGACAAAATCTAGCGTAAATATTCAAATGGGAAACTGAAATGAGATGCAGAAAAAAGAAAGTGGAAAGCACACAGGATGTCGAGAGACATAAGAGACTAGATTTAGGAGGATTATGGAATCAGATGAGGGAGAACATTTCGACCGACGACCACTTTCGTCATGGCCATCCGTCCGCACATAATGACAAGATTTGTCGTCTGCAGTTCAGCTGTCACGATTATACGTTGCTATGATATTGAATGTCGTCGTCACGCGTGTCTGTCATTATTTATCCGGAAGATAAAAACGACGCTTGAGAAAATGATTGCCGTAAACTGTATTAAATATAAGCACCTCAGCAATATATGTTTCTAAATATAGCGTACTAAGTAGGTCAGAAAAGTTGGAGAGAAAGCGTATAGAAACTAAATATAGCAGAAAGTGACAGAGAGAGAGAGAGAGAGAGAGAGAGAGAGAGAAAGAGAGAGTGAGAGAGAGAGAGAGAGAGAGAGAGAAAGAGAGAGAGGAGAGAGAGAGAGAGAGAGAGAGAGAGAGAGAAAGAGAGAGAGAGAGAGAGAGAGAGAGAGAGAGAGAGCAGTGTGGGGGTGTCATAACCTGCGAGTGCATGGAGAGCAAAATCTTAATCCAAATCCGTTGATGAACTTAAAACAGAGGCATCTACCAAGCGCTGCATAAATACATATTATTGCCTTCGAGCGTCTTGCATAGTCTTACAATTTCGTGCAAATATTATATCTAAACTTTATTGTTTATAATTATTATAATATATCCTCTATGAAACACGGTGCAATTACAATAATACGTTAGTATAGTCTATATGTACGACAAATTGACAATAATTTCTATTATTATTAATAATCGCCTTTGTGAAATCACAATGCAATAATTAGAAGACGTCACTATAGCAATCTATATCCTCCATGACATCACAATGCGATTATTATAAAATTAAGGCTATTATGAGAATTCTTGACTTCTTTGACATCGCAATGCAATTATAAATTATTATTATTATTGAAGGTTACTATGGCAATTCCTATAGATTCCACGAAATCACAATTATTATTGTTATAAGATGTTACTATGGCAAATTATAGTTCATATAAAAATCACAATGCAATTATCATAAAAGGTTACTATGGCAATTAATTGCCTCTGTGAAGCCACAATGCAATTATTGTAAGAGGTTATTATGTCAATTGATGGCCTCTGTGAAATCATAGTATAATTATTGTAAGAGGTTACTATGACAACTTATAGCCTCTGTTTACTCAAGCCTATGTTTACAATTGTACATTGAGCACAATTGACCTACGTTACTTAATTGACCGTCTTTATTATTAAATTGACTTTTCCTCCTATACAATTTCATGGTGTCGATACAGATGGTATTGGTGAGAATCGTAACCATTACTTCTCAATGATCTCTGCCTCTAAAATGTTAAATAAAAATTTGTGAAATTTGGTAATATTCTAGTCGCGCTCTGCTCGATATTGCTGCTCAAGAAACAAGCGAATAGGCCTAGGCTGTACATGTAAGTATAAGACTTACATTCAGCTGAGATTTCAGTGTAGAGAAGTCTGTAATTTCACACATGGTCGTTTAAAATTAAGCCTCCAAATGTTTTAACCTTGGAATGAATTCCAAATAAACCCCGAATTATTGCGTGCCCAACAAATCAGAAGTCGTGAAAAGAACTTTTTCACATCTGTATATTTTCACTCTGGAGCAGAATATTCCTTAACCATTAAAATGCAACACTTCGGTGGCATTTAGTCGGTCTTTTGGATCTACTGAAACAAAGGTTAAGAGTACCCGGTATGCGAGTGCCATGTCTAGTCGTTGATAATGATCGTCCTTGGAAAAGCAAAATGGCCTTGTGTCCACTTGATCGTTCATCCAGTAATGACTGGTAAACGATTAGAAATGAAAGGTTTGGAAATCTTAGGACTTTTGATGCAGCGATCATGTTTGCACCTCAGTGGAATAAACCTGCAAACTGATACTATTTGCTTCTACGTCCACAGTAATGACACAGCCGGTCTCTGCAGCTTAAATTTATAACCGAAGGACAGAAGCGAGTGCATGAGCATCAAGGTTCAAAATTCCACGCATTAACGCGTTTGTGTACCTTCTAAGAAATTATTATTCGTAATGGACACTTCTACGAAGCTTTCTTCTCAAGAACAAAAGCGGTTTATGTGGTTCTATAATGGCAACTGAAGGACGCACACTTACGCACACAAGCACACACACAAGCACACACACAATCACACGCACAGATACACACACACACACACAAACACACACACACACACACAGAAACACACACACAGATACACGCATAATCACGAATCAATGTCCCTAAAATAGGACAACTTTATCATTGAATTAGGATGATAACTATAGGCGCCCTTGTATCGGTTCGGTCGTGGTACGGCGCCACATAAACTGTCGCTATTATTAATTATATCTATGGCTGGAAAGACCCGGATGGTCAATAATAATTGAAGTTGCGCAATCGTTGCAATCAACGCCATCGGTCATTGAGTTGTTGGAATTAAGCGGGAAATCATATAAGAGCCGGAAGGAGATATGCTAGAGCTAGATAATCGTTGTGCTAATACTGCAGCCAATTCAAACCCTGAGATAATAATAATATCATGTTTGTTTTATACTTAGTTCTCCGATATATCAGGAAATTGTTCTGCGTGTGCCGACCGTGCAGAAAAAAGTAACAGTCGATAAATTATATCTCTTCTTTCGTGATCCTTTTTGTCCATAATATTATTATTCCATATGAATTTTGGTTTCAGCTTTCCAATTTCCTTCATTTCTTCCGTCATTTCTTCCTTTCCACTTGCTTTTCGTCTAAGTTCTGAGTTCTGACAATAGAACATCTCTAAGTTCGTCTCCAGTCTAACCTACAGCCCAACATAAACATGCCTATTATTATTATGTCCAATAATCCGATCTGATATTGCTTATGAAACGCCTCTATATTATTCCTTCATCCATCCATCCATTCATCAATTCATTCATCCATTCATTCATCCATTCACCCGTCCATCCATTCATTCATCCATTCATTCATTCATCCATCCATTCATTCATCCATTCATTCATTCATTCATTCATTCATTCATCAATGAGTTTGCATAGCTGCTCCTCAAGGAGACTACTCAGTACTCACTCATATCCGGTCGCAAGACATCCGCCGTCGGTCGATTCGACTTAAATCGCAATAAATCCATTTTCCAGTAGGAAGACGGAGTGATTCGTGTGTATACAATAGCGCTAGAGCAAAGCAGCTTTGCCATAACTCAGTATTGCATACAAAATAAACGGCGTCGAAATGAGACGTAGTAGGCTATAGGCTACATATATTAAGCTTATAATGAAAGCAGAATGGGAGATCACGTGAAAGCAGCTTATCATAACGCCTTCCACCAAGAAGTCCACAGTTATAAACGCCTCTTACTAAGTTGTTGCACAAAGGCAGGAATTTATTCTGTGAGTAGGCCTAGATAAATTCAGATATCGAATAAAATAATTATGTTCCATGACTGACTGTTGTTGTTGCACGAAAGAAAAAGGTGTAAATGGACAAAAACACAGATTGGTAAACACAGATATAGGCATATAATATATATATATATATGTATGTATATATATATAGACCTATATATAATATATATGACATTATATGTATATATATATAGCCTATATACGCATACACGCACACAAGCACTCACACATTTACATATTTTGTGAGGCGCGGTGGTGGAGTGCATTGGGTATGCTCATTGCCTTGCAGCCGGAGGGTTGCAGGTTCGAATCCACTTCAAGCCGCCTCGTAGGGACCTTGAGCAAGTCAACATCACTCGCAAGTGCTCAGCGCTTCGGCGTGAAACTCCGATACAGTGTCCGCTCTGTACTCGTGAGCGCCTCAGAGTAAATTTCTTGAAGGAGCGCTGAAACAAGTGCACAAACATACATACCGGGGTACATACTTAGCCTACATAGTCCTACATGCTTTATACGTATACGTACAGTGCCGTACACAGTGCTTGAATACATGTCTATACAATGCATACATGTATAGTCAGCCCTACATACACACATTTATACGTAGGCCTACATGAACGGACCAACTTACATATACAAGCATAGGTCCAGCAACATGTACGTCGATGTCATATACATGTATACTTTTACGCAGGCTTTTATTTCACTCCAAAGATGACAGACTGGCAGCTAATTATTATCAACTGACCTAGTATGCCGCTGACTTGTGGCAGTTCAATATGCGAGACATTGTAGACGGGATAGACGAGACCAAGACAGAAATCGGAGCACGCAAGACTGATGATGAAGTAGTTACCGGGGACACGCAACTCCTGATGACGTAATATACACATCATGACGACCGCGTTTCCCGCCAGATTAACGACGGACAGCAGACCGAGTAATCCGTAATAGTAAGTAAGAAAGACGACCGTCTGAGCGCCGAACGACGTGTGGTTGGCCGTCGAACTGCAATTCGACATGACGTAGAACGCGTGTGTTGCCTCCGATCCCATCTCTGCTCTGAACGACGTCATCGTGACGTCAATGCTCCTCGAGTGACGTCATTGCTGAGCGAGTGACGTCATCGTCGTGTGTCCTCGTTGTCTTTCCGAAGAGATTTCTGTTGCTTCCAGAGCGTTGTTGGTTGTCTTATAACATCGGATTCAGTCGACAACCTTCCTTCCTTTCTTCCGTCCTTCCGCCTGCATGGAGAGTCCGTGGTCCATGCGTCCGCTAAGATCAGCAATATAATGATAGCTGCCGACCATTAGCTTAATGCATGGAATAATATCTGGCTGCGGAGTAGTTATCGGATGCGGTTTAGTAACAGACGCTGGGAAAAGCCACGCGCTGCAGCCAAACGTCATAGGCCTACATAGATATAGTATACCCACGCACACATCTATAATATAAATGTATGTATTATGTACATGTAAATGTCATGTATGTGTCAGCAATAACATGTAAGCTTATGCGTGATATAAGTTGGGGCACGGTATTGTATTATAGTGGGTAGCGTGTTCTTTGCCTTGCAGCTGGAGGCTTGCAGGTTCGAATCCACCTCAAGTCGCCGTGTAGGGACCTTGGGCAAGTCCTTCACTTGCAATTGCTCAGCGTTTCGGAGTGAAACTCCGTTTCAGTGTGCGCGCTATACATTCGGGAGCGCTTCTGAGTAGTAGAAATCTTGAAAGGGTGCTATAACAAGTGCACATTATAAGCAAAACAAACACAAGTTAAACGTAGGGCGTCGCATAGACCTGCACTGTAAGCATGAATATTCTTTATTCCACTAAATATATATAGGTCTACCAACAAACGCACAGGCATATAGGCCTACTCGGTAGGAAAAATACACAATAGAAACATTTATGCCAAATCATTTTTAAAATTCTCATAATGAAACTTCTTCTGCAATTGGACATGAACTCTGGATAATCTACATGTATATGATGAGTTCGTGCGTTGGCCTGGATATCACATGCATGGAGTGACCTTACTGGGAAGGATGAGGTCGTAAAGGAAGCGACAAGGGTTTGAGAGGACTGAGCGGAAAAAGCAGAGTCCACTGTACAGTATTGACCACTTAGAGATAATGGTCAAGTTCAGACAGAGTGCCATCAATGCAGAAGACAGCTGTTGAGTCATCTACATGTATGGTCAGCACATCTAGGGAGACAGTTGTAGCTTATTTAGGCGTAAGCAGGGCTTTTTAACATGCAGTTGTACACAAAATGTGCAGTTCTACATGGATTTGTGCAGTTGTAGAAGCACTTCTGTAGCCTACAGTTAAAACTAGCAAAAGCGGTCATTGCCCTCCACTTGGAAGTAATTTTCCATGGAGGATGGTAAAGGAAAGAAAGGGTTGCGCAGTTCAAAAAAGGCCTTAAAAACAGCCCTGGGCTTAAGAATGGAAATGTCGATAAGAATTAATAGTCATTCCAAGATCATATTGTATCCTTCCTGTCTGTATGTCTGCCTGTCTGTCTGTCAGACATGTCTGTCTGTCTATCTGTCTGTCGTCTGTCTGAGACTTTTTTCACTTTCCGTCTTTCAATTACGCAGAATAATAATTATAATTACAATTATTTGATTCATCTTGATGGTGCGCTTCATCGTTGCGCTAGATAAATTACTTTGCTGATGCTGCTGCTGCAAAATCCGTTTCAAGGATTCAGATCAATAATATTGAAAAAGTCGCAAACGAATAAAATTGATTTCGGTCATAAAAAGCCTTGCCCGACAAATTAATGAATATCACTCTCTGAACCAGTAGGCTTACAGTGTAAGATAGGCCTGCAAAAGGGTATAATATCCTGCATAGCAAAAATCCTGTATAATTATTGTAATGTGGTAAGCTACATAAAGGTGTGTAAAAACACGTTAAATATGACACTGCGAAATTGGCTGGCATGTTTCAAGATGTTTGTCATCTATACGAGCTGTTTTTGAAACTCAGCTGAAACATAATATTTCCAAAGCATGCTATTCTTTCAACGGTTTTTGTTGTTCAGTTACGATCGGTTCGTGGGTATATCAGGTTTCGATACTTGAGCTTGACCCAACTGCAGACGTGTGCGCGTTTTAGCATGGAATGCTTATTGAAAACTGAAATGCCGAGTCACTTAATTTAATTTCAAGGCATGCAGCAAGGCTGTTATTATCTTAAAAGACAAGAAGAACGGTCAAACTGATTTCGCCATCCGGTCAACGGTTTACATGTATAAAAATGCTAGCGACTTCTTTTCCTTAGCTGTGTTGCAATGGCTATAAGCTTACTGAGGGACTCGAGAGTGTAGATAGGGCCTACTAGGTCCTATAGGTGCAGATTGAACTAAATAGGCTATCGAACCAAATGCCTGCCCTCAGTGAGGCTCAGTCGCCTGGTGCGGATTCTAAAAACTTCACAACAAACATAAGAGCCACATCGTGAAGAAGCTGCAAAAGTAGGCCAAAGGATTCAATATAAATAAAGACTATAAATATTATGATGGAGCGGTGACTTGTGAATTGTGACTTCGTTGCTGGTGCGGCAGATGTGACCCTCCCGCTAAAAGTGTCAGATCGAAGAGAAATTTGATGAATCCTCAAATTCAATTACGTCATCGCCATGTGGCGATCGGGTTATGACGTCTGAGAATAAGAGCGGATCATGATCGATTCTTCGAGAAAGTACAATGCCCAGCATGAGGGCTATCTCAGAAATATCCAAAATAGATACCCCGGTAGGCTACGTGTGAAATTTGCAATTTGAAGGGCTCTACATATAATTATATTTGGTGATAAACCCTGGATCATAATATGTCTGGTCTTTCGTTGGTCATCTGCCGCTACTGTTCATGCTGCAACAGGGACGAAATGGTGTGACTTTGAGATGTCAGCATTGTTTACATTCATTGTAATGAGCTGTTGTTTCCGCTGCAGTGGCACCTGCATTTACATGCGATGTTAAATGCTTGTACGATGCGCAGTTAATGTGTCCGGCACCGTGACATCCAACGCCATGCAGCAGTAGCAGCCTCTGGACCAAGGTATAATGGTCACTCCATCAGACCTTTAACATCAGATCTGGTGAGGTCATTATTTTGGCTCTTTGATGGTCGGTATGTTGGGCCATTGTTGGTTTTAATGAGAGTAGCCTACATCTAATCGCGTCATTGATCACACAATAGCGTTAGGTCTATAATTATTGCTTTCCGCTCCAAGAGAATTAATGCATGACGATGGCCATAATTTGGTTCTTCTACAGCACATTATTCACCAATGTATTTTTTTAGTGGAACGCAGTTCCAAGGCGGAAGCCAACTGCTCTGCTTAGACCCATTGGGCTAGGCTCTTCTGACATCCGTAATCCTGCTGTTGTTAAGGGAAGTGCAGAGCCATAGATTGGCTCTGGCCTACAAGTAAATTCATTATTGTGTTGGCTAACAGTGTCGACATCTGGCGAATGAAGTCGAGAGCAGCATGACTCTCACTGATTGAAACAGATGTATCATAATTGTATGAATCGCTGGTGGACGCAGAAGATGTCCAAACTCCGCCAAATGTTCGTTCTTTGGCTGCAGTTAGACAGTGCCAGTCACAAACGAGGAGAAAGGAAGAGGCCACAATAATAAATTTTATCCTTGATGTAACATATTGTTGTGTCGTACAGCAAGAAGCTGTGTGAGATCAATGTCCGATGCCGTTTTAATAACTGTGATAATAGGCTGGACATCTACAATATTATTCTACATGCCCTATTGGGTGTCTTAATAAAAAAGACAATGTCGGTGCTTGCATAGCGGTATCATAATTATTATTAGATGTTATTAGGTTCTGCGCGTAACCGAGTCTAGCATGACCGCTTATGCATATTTATGGAGCGCGGTGGTGTAGTGGCGGCGTCGTTGCCTTGGAGCCGGAAAGTTCGAGATTCGAATCCACCTCACCGCGTGAGGACCTTGGGCAAGTTCTTCCCTCACAATTGCTCAGCGCTTCGGCGTGAAACTCCGATGCAGTGTCCGCTCTGCATTCTGGAGTGCCTCTGAGTAGAGGGGAACTTGAAGGGGCGCTATAACAATTGCACATGCAAACAATTAGGTATATCAACGACGCTTAGGCTAGCAATCTTCTCATAAAAAGGGTTTTTTGCAATTTTTATAGACCCATAATAAAACGTGACATTGTTATCGCCGGCGACATGCCGAAGTGTGCGCGCTGTTCCTGTAGCCTCGCCTGCATGGCACTAAATGACTGGATCATTGTCTGGATGGATATATTCACTTTAAGACTTTGACATTAGTTGAGGGAACAGAGGTGAATGCTTAAAAATGGAGGAGAAAAATTAGTCAGTCTTCAGTTGCATTGGAATTCGGTGTCAAAGTAAGTTAGGCCTAACTCTGAGCTTTACAACGTGCTTGCAAACTTCTGTTTTGAACATAGGCCGGTTCATAGGCTCAAGCACTCGGGTCTATGCGGCGTCAACTGTAATAAAGTAGGCTATAGGCATCAGGGGCGGATACAGGAATTTTCGAAGGGGGGGCCAAAAAATTTTGGGCCTGGGTCGGAATTTTTTTGTCGTTTGGCCGAAACCAGAGTTTAATTTAGTCCCCCCCTCTGGGGGTGAGAGTGGTGAGGGAGGGGTATGGGGAGGGGGATATCCCCTCCCCACCAGAAACTTTTTGAATTTTCACATGCAATTGTAGCATTTTAAGCTGTTTTCTTAGCAAAATAGCTGTATTTTCAGTGCTTATAAGAGTGCCACAAAATCTCAATAAATATAGACTATACTTTAAAAATAGGTTTTTTTTTAATTTCCACACTGCAACAGTGCTCTTGTGAGATGTCATTTGAACAGAATTACTCAATTTGTTCAGTACTAATAAAAAAATATATATAATTACAATATTAATAATATCTATAATATGTATCGAGTTCAGCGGCTCAGTTTTGTTGTTGCTGGGTTATTATAGTGAATAACGTCAGACATGAGTGTAATTATATTACATAAGCTGACTTTTCAGCACAAGTATCAGCTTATCCCTGTTTTCTAAGATGGTCCTGAATTACCAGAACACACTTTGCAGTTAAATAATAACAAATGGTACACAAACCAGCCAAGAACTAATAAATTGGGGGGTCAAAATCTGAAAGTCATGTGATAACGATGTTGTTTTACCAGGTGTTCAAATAACAGAACCAAAACATTTTAAAATTTGAGTTTAAAATTTGAAAGATAGCGCTGGAGAGAAGCTATTCGGTTGAACAAAAATAGTATTTGTGCAAATATTAAGAGTAAGTAACACTCATTTTAACAAAAGATTGTATCAGATTGCTAAAAACAATTCAGTATATGCAGTATACATGTAGCCTATAATACAAGGAATGCACTCTTATAGGCATGCACGGAGTTTATCAGGGCTAGGGGCTAAGGCCCCCCCCCCCCAAGAACCCACAGATTTAAAATTGGCCGTACATTTTCAGGGGCTAGGAGGAGCTTGCAATCAAATTTTTTCTATTTTTTTGCATATTTTATTTAGATATTTGCACAAAAATTAAACCCTTTACCCAGAGTTAAATAATCATGTATAAGCCTAGGCCTACATGTAATTTAGCAGGAAAAGCTCTAGCTTTATCCTGCATTCCATAGTGGTCCGGATTTGGAAAAGAAATTGAACATTTAGCCTACCATCGGTAGGCCTATAACAGGCAACTTTTTGATGTGCCCATTGAACCTGTTGAACTTTTAACATAATATAAAAAATCCTTCAAAGTTATTTCCAAATGTATGTCAGGTAACGCATGGGCTTACTGTTGACAATTCCATCAGCGGTAGCTTCTGCAAAGAGATCATTATTTTAGCAAACACAAAATGATAGATTTAAATGTTTGAAGATCTACAATATCTAATTAACATCTTGTGGATTTGGCCAGGTTGACCTTTGAAGCCTTTGAGTATAATATTGCTAGAACAATCGATTTTGAAACTGACACAAGAAAATTTGTAGAAAAAGGGGCCAGGAGTGCTCCTTTCTTGAGCAAATAGGTAAATTAAGGTTTTTTAGAAGCATAGATCAAACTCTGGTTTCCAAAGTTTTTTATTTCACAATGCAATTGTGCAAGAGGCTTACATTTGAGTCTCAGATTGAAGTGAAGGCACACACTGGCAGTGGACAGTTGGTTGACAAGTTGCATTGCAAATGTTGCCTGGTAGACTGCATATATAATATTATATATATATATATATATTATCCATGACATTATGGCTATGTTATGGATCATGGATGTATGTTATATCTGGCTTAGGGCCATAACCAGAGACTTTCCTGATAAATAATAATAGTGAATAATAGCTATTGTAGGTCTACTGCATACAGCATACAACATTGCTCCTATTAGCTGTTATTAATGGCAAACAAAAGTATTTTTAAAAGTATTTATGTATTTATAATATGAAGCACAGAATGCTCAAACATTTCCAAGTGAAAGTATGAATAGACCTCACTGTATTATATTATTTTTAAGACTACAGTAAATAAAATACGTCCCACCACTGAATGAAACATAGTAAGAAATAAATAAGAACAAGAAGTAAACATGTGTGAATTGTGTGATCATTCACCGCAGTTTCTTGCACATATAGACTAAATTCAAAACTTAACAAGTTGCATTTGGAAAAAACTAAATTAATTCCTAATACTATTGTTAGTGTTAACTTGCTTTGTAATTAATAGTTAGTTGCTATTGGTTTTAATTGTGTTTATTGGTGTTAATATTTTTACATTTTACTATGAATATATACACGAATAACATACATTGTATGCCATAAATTATAGTCGGATACTGTTGAAAGATTATTTCTTTTCGTTGCTTTATATTAAGACAATGCAATTGTCTGAGAGGCTTAGATTTTAAATACATTTATATATTAATTCTCCTGGCCAGGACTGATCCCCTGCAAAAAATCTTTTGGGTGACCATGAATGGGGGGGGGGCCACGTCCCATGGAGATTTGGAATGGGGGGGGGGCCATGGCCGGATTGGCCCCCCCTGGATCCGCCTCTGATAGGCATAATTATGCATAACTGTAATAAAGTAGGCTAGGCATAGGCTAGCTGGCAAAACTTATAGGAAAGTCCTAATACAAAGTGGGAATCTTATTCATTCGCTAGATGTCGCTTGGATAAAGGTTGCCATGAGTTTCCCTTGTGTTGCAGTGGATCACAAGAATGATTACAAAATTCGAGGAAAAATGATTGATTCTGAGGGAAAACTTATGATTTGCTCCAAGAGTAGGCCTAGGCTACAGCTTCCTGCGTTAACTCCTCACCATGCCCTTCATATCATTCCGCCATAATTTGATTAGATAGGCTGCAGTTATCTAGAGTAGGCCTAAAACAGCAAATAAAACTTGCAAGACCCTCTATAGTTCCTCTGTTAGCCTACCTTCCATTAAGAATGTTACCTACTAAGTAGCCTACTGATCACTCCGTCTTCGTTCTAACAATCGCGAGATTCTTCATGCTGACGCTTTAACCAGATTTGGTTTTATAACGCGGATTATAGCCTATTCAAGCGACCTTAATTTTATTACTATTATTCTTTTCTGTCTATCCATTCTCTCCCACATAGGCTAGTTCCAAAGACGTCTGTTATTTTTTGTCTTTTTTTAGTTGAGAACTGTGATTTTTGAATTGTAATGTCATGTCATGTCAGTCACCGACGTCGCTGCGCGACGGTTGGTCACATGCATGGACTATAGCTCTCCACTGCCTCCTATCGCGGAGTAAGGACAAGGTTAGGCTATTAGTGAGGACCATGGTGTAAGAAGGGATTTCATCTTTGATTTTCTATTACTGCAGCCGACAAGCTACATGCCTAATTGTTATGTTCTCATCCAATGTTTTCGCAGTGCGTGTGCAAGCGGTTCAATAAAGCACATACTTACTTACTTACTTCAGAAAGTTGTTTTCATGATTTAAAAAAAAATCATGGTGCCATAATATATGCTATGCACGTCCTCTATTACATGTAGGCCTAAGTGATTTTAAGCGAAAATGAGGGCTTTATCCACCAACCCAAAATAAAAAGCTGTTTCAGATATAACGATTGCGATTGGTTGAGAGCCGCTTACAGAGCAGCTTACTTACTTACTCATAGCATGACTAAAATTTGGCGCACAGTTCTGTGGTAGATGACCTGACCTAGATAACGCAAATGCACGGACCTAGAAATGATGTCACTGCCTTAACATCATACGTTTCCGTTAGCTGTTGTGGTTGGTTGTGTGGTTGATGGTGATAGCTGTTAACGAATTTTCAGATGTTAAATATTCACTAGTAAGAATTAGTGGACCTTACATTTTAACTGCAAATTGTGAGGGTTAGTTTTGTTCAATTTTTACTCGCATGCTAAAGGAAATTTTATATTTCAAGAGTGCTAATGATAATATTATGACGTGAAGCATTCGTTATTCTATTCGACCCCCCTCAACTGTTATTTCCCAATTCTCTGAGCATCGATCTATCTATTCCAGTTTTCCCGATCATGGCCTCGGTTCCAGCACACGTGTCGGTTTACTGAAATCGATTTTCGTGCCTAGTAAAGTGGGCCTTTTTGCATCCTCCCAAAGTAGGCCTACTTATTACAGTTGCAGCCGATCATTTCGATCAAAATCACCCTCTCTGACCGTGCCCATCGCCCCTTTTGGTTCCCTACTTTCACCACCTACAGCACAACTCCAATTGTCCCTTCTTCCAATTGGGTGTAAATTTTTTAAACTGCTCCTTCAAACTGAAGCCACTCCATTTGGCTCATCAAAACTCTGACTCATCGTAGGAACTAATCAGCCTCGCCCAGCATGCAGCCTCACCGCATGCCTTTCACTCGAAGTAAAAACAATACTTTTAAAAATATTCTACAACAAAAGTCTTATTATCTTCCACATAAGCGCTTGTCTGACTTCCTGCCTTATCATTGCCTAAAGAAACACAACACATTCCAATAATTGCTTCTTTATATTCTTTCCGATGAGTAAGCTGTTTTCTTTTAGTTGACTTTTCAGAATTGCAGAGTGCATGCATGGTTTTATCTGTGAACTGGTCTGTTGTGCATAGCACCCTTACTCTGGGCAGTAATAAACTTTAATTTCAAGATATTGCATAGAATGGAGGTCAGCATTATCACAGTATATTATGATGTTGGATAGACAATGAATGGATTTTGGAGTAATTGGGATATTCATGGTCCAGTGGTTTGCAAAGGTCAGCTCAGAGACTTGGATTCAAAACCTTGTTGGTGCTGGGTCATTCCAGGTCAAATCATCACAGTGTTTCTGCATGACCATCTCCGATTTTGATGAAATTTGGCAAGATGGTAGAACCCAATGAGAAACGCTCAAAACCAAAATTTTAGATTTTTGGGTCAACCGGTTTCCGAGATATGGGTCATTGAAGGTCGACCCAAATGACCCGATTTCCACGAACCGGACGAGGTTTAAACTGCTGTATCTCAGCTCATATTGCACCTAGAAACAAAAATGAGGTACCAAATTAAAGCTGAGTGAATGCTCTATTTGGGCAAGGTAGCTAGAAATAGTTATTTTGAGTCTTTAAAAAAATGTGAGCATCTGTAACCTATTAACCCTGACCCAGGTCACTTAGTACTCTGATAATTTTATGAACTTTTTACCATTCAAAGATCTCACTGTTCTAAAGAGTTGTTGAAAATTTCAAAGTGGGAACTCAAGTAGTTTTTTTGTTATGATTTTTAAATGGTCACCCAAGGGCGCGAATCGCATGATGAATGAAAGTACACATGACAAATTAAGTCGTTGACAGTTATAAAATATGAGTTTTAATGAAAAAGACAATTCAGAGCTCTGTCAGATCACAATTCAGTCTTCTCAGTTTCAGGCCAAGCTATATATTCTGTTTTTCCAGGGCTATTGTGGCAGCTTGCATCTCATGAGCACTCAGCGTATATGCCCTCTAAGTGCTCGTCGTTGGCTGAAGTCCTGCTGTCAGCAAATGCACACAAGATATAATCAGTAAATCACTTGTATGAGGATAATGAAAAGATGGAGAAGGCCCTTGCAGATGCAGAGTTTATTTCCACTTCAGTGCGTCCAGCATACATGTATGTTACATCAGTGCACAAAGTCCCTATATTAACACCTACCAGGTAATATACATGTATTTATTACTGATGGTTCCCCTAGGTCCTGCAGGGTTCCTGCCCCATTTGGTGTACCACAAAGTAAAGTTGAAATAAACTCTCTGCATCCGCATGGGCCTTCTCCATCTTTTCATTATCCTCATACAAGTGATTTACTGATTATATCTTGTGTGCATTTGCTGACAGCAGGACTTCAGCCAACGACGAGCACTTAGAGGGCATATACGCTGAGTGCTCATGAGATGCAAGCTGCCACAATAGCCCTGGAAAAACAGAATATATAGCTTGGCCTGAAACTGAGAAGACTGAATTGTGATCTGACAGAGCTCTGAATTGTCTTTTTCATTAAAACTCATATTTTATAACTGTCAACGACTTAATTTGTCATGTGTACTTTCATTCATCATGCGATTCGCGCCCTTGGGTGACCATTTAAAAATCATAAAAAAAAAACTACTTGAGTTCCCATTTTGAAATTTTCAAGAACTCTTTAGAACAGTGAGATCTTTGAATGGTTAAAAGTTCATAAAATTATCAGAGTACTAAGTGACCTGGGTCAGGGTTAATAGGTTACAGATGCTCACATTTTTTTAAAGACTCAAAATAACTATTTCTAGCTACCTTGCCCAAATAGAGCATTCACTCAGCTTTAATTTGGTATCTCATTTTTGTTTCTAGGTGCAATATGAGCTGAGATACAGCAGTTCAAACCTCGTCCGGTTCGTGGAAATCGGGTCATTTGGGTCGACCTTCAATGACCAATATCTCGGAAACCGGTTGACCCAAAAATCAAAAATTTTGGTTTTGAGCGTTTCTCATTGGGTTCTACCATCTTGCCAAATTTCATCAAAATCGGAGATGATGATGCAGATTTTAATTTAAAATTGTGTTGATTTGACCTGGAATGCCCCTGCTGGACTATGTTAAAAACTTTATAACTGATGAAGTGTCACCTGGAGAACCTTTAAAATACAGTACATTATTATGAGTTAGAAAGTTTCATAGAGAGTTATACCTCTTCAAGATAGGCTACTCAGAGGCACTCTCGGTCCAACTACGTCTATATAGTACAATGTTGGGATTCTTCTGTGTATTCAGTGAGAAGATAGTGAATAAATAAGTATGTTCTTTATTAACCAATTGCTTAAATTTTGTATAATTCCTGTTGACTGCATGGTGTTAACTGACAATCTCCAGCCATTGGCATGATGCTGTGTATTAGCTGTGAAAGATGGCTTTCAAATGATGTTAAATTTAAAATATTACTTAATTTTTTTTATTATGGCTTATTATAATATAATATTCAAGCTTTCCTAAGCATGTTAAAAATTCCGCTCAGAAAGTACTCTTTGCCATGTTTGAGTCGGGAATGCTTCTGTCCTCCTTGAAGAGGCACTATAGAAATTCTGTAATGAATGACTGAATGAATTGTAGTGCATATGTTTACTAATATTGTTATCCACACTTTTTCATGTTTGTCTTGATTCACGTACACATCTTCCAAGCTTGTATTGTTTCTTCCTGCCTGGAACACATTTTGACCGATTTAGTGGCACCATGCAGTTTATAAAATGCATTCATGAGTCTTCGTTGGGTTTCATGCATCTTTAATTCCTGTCCGTGATTCTTCTGAAGCAATATGGTTTTTAATGAAAAAAAATCGATTCCATGCTAGTGCTTAGCAGGATTTGTGGTGCTTGTATATAGTCATTGGAGGGTTCAGATTTAGGTCCGCGTCCTTGCAGCATGCTGTGCGCTATGGCCTGAAGAGATTGGTGTCAGAGGCCATTCAGCAATAAACTGCTGTGAAATGGCCAGTTGCTTCCTGTTGAGCAAGTCGCTGGACAAGATGGATGTAGAAAGCAGTTAGATTGAACCGGCCTCTAATGCTGAACTTGCATTGCCCAGGGAACCAGCAAAATGCATTACTCAGGGAACCAGTGAAAGTCATTGCACATCTAGAAGAATATAATTGATATTATTTTCCTATGTTTATATAGGCTTATAGCTTAGGAAACTGATATTTATAAGAGTGTGGCTGCTGTGGCGGTTTTTATTTATGACTTGAAATAAATTAAAATATTGAAAATTCTAAGGCTTGTAAAGTTGGGACGATAACATCAAGAAAAAATGTATAAATTTCCATACCAAGAAAGTACTAAATTTCAATGGCAGAGTTATTTCACACTTTGGTATGCAGTCTTGCCTCTTGTTATGTACAGCAAAAGGGTGAATGGTAAATTTAACACACTTGTGTACACTATCCTAAGCAGACAGATGGAATTTGATTAAGTGATTGAACAGCAACTGAAACATAAGCATCACCAACAACAGATCACCTTTTTAAAATTCCAACTGTGTTTAAACGTGGCTCCTTCAACGTTTGTAGCACACTGATGTACTTTATAGACACACTTCTTGGCTACTGTCTTTGGTTAAAGTTGTGGGGACAGTCTGAAGTGCTTTTATAACTAAATTTGGAGAGGGGTGGGGGTAGACTCATCTGAGTACACATTGATGGGCCTACTGCTTGGGCGTTTGGATGCTGGCTAAAAATTTCTGGATGTAAACAACACCCAGAAGGAATTCAAAATTTAGTAACATTTTAAATTTAACAGCATTTGAAAGCCATATTTCTGTGTGGCTGGACAGAAGCAGAACTTTTTGTAAAATGGCTTTTGTTGCCTTTCAGTTCTGAATGCTTCATCACGTTGCCTGGTTTTATACTTGATTTATTCCAGACTTTTGTCTCTGTATGTGGAGAGTGTCAAGATAATGCAATTGAGGTTCATAATTTTATGGTATGGGTGTGGTTGTTTTTACTAGAATTAGTCCATGGTTAACCATGGCCTCCAGGTGCTCGTCTGTGTAGTTTTTTGTGTGCTGGACTGTTAATTTAGAGGTCTGTCACTGTCTTCAAGCACTGCATGGCTTCAAAGCCGTATGTATTCGTTTACTGAGGAATTTCCATAGCACCTCTTCAAGGGGACTACTCAGAAACGCTCCTGACTCGAGTATGGTTAAGAAGTACAGTTTTGAGTTGAATAAAAAAATTCAGTAAAAGCCCTGGAAGCAGATGTACCAGTTAGTGGCTCTTTGTGTGCTTTGTATTCATACCAAATGCAGTTCCATTTATCTGCACAGTTGTTCAAATCCCAGGGCAGAAATTTATTTCCAGGTTTCTGCCACACCTGCACCAGGTGCATCTCTACCCAACTCGGACCATATCCTGCTGGTGGGAAGATGAGACAGTGGGGGAGGGCTGGCCACCCACCCTAATATGCTGGGGCTAAGAAAATGGTTGCTAACCTTTTGTACATGTGACTGCCTCAGGGCTAGTTTGCGTGAATGCTTTTCTTTGTCTAACTATAGGCTCGACAAATTATTGTTGAAGGGAGTTTAATTTCGAGAACCTTCATGTGAGGTTTTTGTGAAGCCGGATAAAGTACTAAGAGGTTTGTTTCAGAATCGTATGGGCCAATATTGGAAGTTACATTGCTGTAATGATGTTGCATAAATGTTGTACATGAGTCTGAGACGGAGACAGCATTTGTGAAATAGACATGCAGTTAGACTTATGCACAGGGGAGGCAGATGGGCAGACCATTAGGTGCATAGCAGAGACAGATAGAGAGAGACGGATGAAGAGACAGAAGGACAGAGAGATTTAGGGAGAGAGGGGGCGAATGGATAGATGGGCAGAGGGAGAGGGCGATAGAGACAGAGGGAGAGGGAGATAGACACACAGAGAGAGACTCAGAAACAGACAAAGAGACAGAGGGAGGGAGAGAGCAATAGAGGGAAGGTGATAGCAACGGAGGGAGAGAGAGCTGGGTGGCTTAAATGACAATTTATTGATCTTCGCTCAGCATATATATCCGTTCAGGGAGACAGGAGAGAATTCCATGTGCGCATACAATGCTGCAGAATATTCAGAGTGCTCGCTGGCTTAGAAACAGTATGGATTCGTGGCCGTGGCAGTTCCATTTATCTCTGGCGTTTCATGCGTTTCTAGCTGTATATTGATGTAACGCAAAGTCTGTGTTCTAAATTACGAACAGGAAACCGAATTCCTCTGACAAAATGTTTTTTGTGCTCATATCTTCTGTTTAGTTGGACCTTTATTGTGGAACAGTCGTCAATTGTATTCATATGCAACTATGGATGCAACGATCTCCTTTAGGCTACTCTTTTTGACAACCCCTCTGACTAGACATAGGGGTTGTGAATATATGGGTTCCCTGCACTTGACTTTTGAGTGGCGCTTTAGAAATTTGGAGATTACGATTATTAAATAATGCGTGCTGTTGTAACTTAATCTGTATAGCATGTCTTTACAACCTAATTTTAAAAATTCTCTCTTTTAACATTCGTTTGATAGCCATGTCCCTGAGTTTTTAGATGTATCTAGTAGCAATAGAAAGTTTCTGGAAGGCATACATTATGCTCATAACTCTGGGCTTCTTTGAATGTATTTTTATGTAAGTACTATCTAAAGAGCTGATGCATATACATGTATTTGTTAAATTCTAAGAGTTTCTGACAACTCACCATGAGTGGTATTAAAGAATAGAGACATTCAGAAATTTTCAATTGCTCTGCTGATGAGTTGAAAATACTGTGTATTTAGTAGGTATACTGATAGATTTGTGAAGATTTTGCAAAATCCAAAACAGTTTCAGGTGTTAGAAATTGAGCTGAAAATAGGTCATCGCCAGTACACATTGACACATGTACAAGTTTCCAATTAGGGCTTTGTAAGTTGCAAACGATACATCAATTATATTATTGAGACATGCAGCTTATTTGTGCAGAAATGCAAGTTTCAAGAAAATTTAAGGGTTTTCACCACCTCACCCATTCTGTGATACTAGAAAGTTAGTTTATATAAGTACTGTACTAATCTCTTCCGTGACTAACATTTGGCAATAAAACAAGCTTAATTACAAAGTCATGTTTTGTGCAAAATGTTTACTCCATAACAATTTTTAAATTTTTTAAAATTTTAACTTTAAATTGAATGAATGAAATCCTTAGGTGTCAAGTTGTTGCATTGTTTTTAAACATGACTCTCTTACTCACTGTAGAGTACATAGTAAAAACTGAGTGTGAGTCAAACACATGTGTACCTTATGATGTCACTTGTCTAGCTATATCTATTTAGATCAAGGGTCAAGTGAAGCCCACTTCAGTCTAATTTTGTGGACATATATTATGAGTCACTGTCTGTGAACAGAACAGTGACAGCCAGTCTGGAAAGCCTACAGGTACTTTCATTACAAATTTGCCACACTGAAGCAGCATCTTGAAATTCATCTTGATTTTCATATTCATCTTTCTTTTTTCCTGTCTTCTGTTTCTGATTTTTTCTGCTATTTTCTGAATCTATTTATTTTCTGGCATATTTGCTGCCACAGCTGTCTATTTCTTGGCATTGGCCTGCTCAATAGTCAGAGTCTGTCATGCATATGATGGTCTCATATATCATTTGTGCTCTCTGATTCCAGTGGCCTTGTGGAGTCAGTCAAACAGAAATGCCAGTGTCGTTTGCTGTTAAGAGCTTTGCTTGAGCGCAAGCTGTTCGGGATTTTATTTGAATGGTAATTCTAACATACAGGCACGATATATCACCATGTAGTGTGTTATTGCAATGAACGAAAACGTTTTTGCTCTAAAAATGAATGCTGAACACTTTCCGACTTTGTTTTTGATTCAACTTTAGACTAAGACATGGTGCTTTTAACAGATTGTATACGGGTATTTGTAAAATAATTTTTTCCCCAAGTACTTGTGCGAATACAACCTCTGCAATCTGCCAATGGTATTTATGTGCTTCAGAATCATTATGACAAACTTGGAAATTGTAGCAGTTTGTAATATTTAGTATTATGAACTTTCATTTAAATTGGTTTATTATTATGAACTTTAATTGAAATTAGTACATTATTATGAACTCTAATTTAAATTGGTACATTATTACAAGCTTTAATTTAAATTGTTGTGTTATTATGAACTTTAATTTCAGTTGCTACTTTGCTATGAATTCTGATTGTTTAATATTTGCTATATTATTATGAACTTGAGAAATCTTTATCCTTGTAAAATTTCTCTGAATATTTTTAAGTTTGATATTGTTAGCCAGTTCCAATGAACACAGAATTTTGTACAGTGTGTCCTCATCCAAGATTTCTAAGCTAGGTTTGATTACTCTTCCCACTTTCCTGGATGTCTGGTCTTTGTCTAATTGTTTGCCCCACATCCAAAGTTAATTACTTGAGTGTCAGCCCTTAAGTAGATAGCCACAGCCAGATGTCTGGCATTTGTAAATTGCTCTCTGTTTGAACTTCTAAATGCTGCACCCAATGGACTGAGTGAGCCAAGTGGAATTCTAAATATAGACATTCTGTGAGTGAGCTGCAATTACCATTGGAATAAGGCCTGAGCTGCAGTCAGTTCTTAAACCTCTGCTTTTGTTTGAACAAGTGATTGGAAATCTCGAGCTTTGAGAGATTTATTTGCTCTCTAAATCTTTTTAAAGGTGTAGGCTATACAACTATAGGCTAGATAGATTGTTCCCTAGAATATTTGGCTGCATACGATATCCTATTTGTGTGCATGGTATTTGAAGAAAGCTATAAATAATTAACATTGAATGAAAGCATGTAAATTATGTGTAAACAGTACTAGGCGCTATTGTTTTTAGGCTTTGCAGACAGCAATTTGCTGATTGTTGATATTAATATCAGAGCCATGCCAATTGAAGGAAATTGGCAAACACATTGTATTGGATAAACAGGCTCTGGAAATCAGGATTGCTATAGATATGGAATTTCGGGGAGGGATTGTAGTGTATTCTATCTGAAGGTTTCTTCTCACCATCTTTTTGGTATAGTAGATAACGTGCTGGACTGTTTAACCTTAGCTGGAGCAGATATTTAGCTCAAGATTTCTGTTCCAACTGCCTTGTTAATAATGTTTTTTTGGCAAACTGATTATCGGTTTTAGAAATCCAATTTTTAAACCAATTATTGTTTAACATCCCTAACCAAAACTCAATCATACGGAACGCACAAGTAAATTTGTGTACTTCTGCATTTTATGAGCCAGGCTGAGCCTGGGGTCTCTTCCATGACTGAAATAGTGTGGCCCTTAAAAATTATCTAGGTCCTCCAACTCTGGAGCTTTGTGTTGCAGTAGTGTCTGGAGAGAGCAGACCTACACTATCATGGTCAGAGCACACGCGCGCACACACTGACACACACACACTGACACACTCACGCACACACACTGACATATTGTTTCGCAAAGCAGACATCTCTATCTTGTGGTCAAACAGTCAGACAATACGTTTTACCAGATTGTTTTTTCCGACGCATATTTTTTCTTTCGTTGGTCTGTGGCTAAGGATCTTTCTCGCTGAATACACGTGCTTGTGCACGGTAAAGTCCATTATCCAGAGTGATCCGTCTATGCGAGGCTTCTAGACATGGCCTTCCACCAACGCATGACACGTCTATTTTTGTAGCTCTATTTTTGTGGCGAATTGTTTTATTGCATGTGCATTTTTTTCTTTCGTTGGTCTGTAGAAGTCTTTTGGGCAGAATTAATACACAGTGCTTATTGCTTGTGCTGTGTAACTGGAATTTAGGAGGCTTCAGTTTGCATATAGACACAATTGTCTAGTTGTGAGACACAGATTTGTTGTCGCGTTTAACCAAACATTACTGTAGGGTTATGTCGTTATTTGGCACAATTATGTGCCCATGAGTGGCATTGTATGTGCAACCGAACCTTCTTATCGCACTAATTTGTGCTTTTATGAAGCATTACTTTTACGACTGTGCTTTTAAGTGGGGTTGCTGTTTATACATTTTTTTATTAATTAATTGTGGATTCTTTTGATGTTTGCAACAGCTGCTTGAGTCTATTTAAAGCAACTTGTTGAATAGTAAATCACAGACCCGTTTTGACCTGCCAATGTATACAA
Source organism: Lumbricus rubellus (assembly GCA_945859605.1). Taxonomy (NCBI): domain Eukaryota; kingdom Metazoa; phylum Annelida; class Clitellata; order Crassiclitellata; family Lumbricidae; genus Lumbricus; species Lumbricus rubellus. Next base: position 7,055,528 of record OX243813.1, on the reverse strand, counting down.
AACCCTACCATGAGACTGATGCAATTGTTATTCCTTAAGTTCCTTTTGAAACTTAATTAGTAATGTTGTTAAATCGTTTAGCATATTGAAAGGGCTGAGATTTTTGTTAAATAATTTTAAAAAACCTGTGGGTCATTCCGCCTCAATTCAACAAATGGCTCCAGGTCGACCATCTCAGATTTCAATGAAAATTTTACTGAATGTTTATTTGGGTTTTAGAGGAAACTATGCAAAATTTTAGATCAATATCTTAAGTAGTTTTGAAGATATTAAATTTTAAAGACGTCTGGGTGACCTCGTTTTTGACGTTTTGGAACTCGCGTCTAAATTTGTAGCGACATTCAGAAGCTCATAACTTCATTAAAATAGCAGATAATTTTATGAAATTTTCAGGATGTTTAGTCTTTGTGGTTCAGATGACATGCTGAAAAAACGAGAGATCAGTGTTGAAAATTCTGATGTTAGGACACCACTGAAAATGGGGGGGGAAAAACTTGCGATTGTCTGATGATCATACTTTGCAGTCATAGTATGGCCAGGTTGAGGTTTCATTAAAGAATCTTTTAACAGCTCTTGATACTAATGTACTTGCTCTACAAAAATAAGGAAAAAATTTTCATTTAGGGTGCATGTCTACTGCCACATGGCCTTCCAAAAATGGAAAATTGTGTTCCGAAGACAATTTTCAAGGTCGAATATCATCATGTTTGTTAGGTCATAGAGCAATGAAATTTGCATCATTGGAAAGAGGAGCTCAGATACTCTAAGTTCACCAAAAATTGTGATGGTGTTCTGTCTTGTTCGTGCAATATTTTTTTTTCAATTGCGCCAGTGTTTTCTGCAAATAACTTGCGACTGTCTGATGATCGTACTTTGCAACCCTGGTGAGGCCAGATTAAGGTTTCATTAAAGAATGTTTTAACAATTCTGGATACTAATGTACTTGTTTTACAGAAATATGCAAAAAATGTGCATTTCTGATGCATGTCTACAGCCACATGACCCTCCAAAAATTGAAAATTGTATTCCGAAGACAATTTTCGAGGTCGAAGATCATCATGTTTGCAAGGTCATAGAGCAATGAAATTTGCACCATAGGAGAGAGGAGCTCAGATACTCTAAGTTCACCAAAAATTGTGATGGTGTTCCTTCTTGTTCGTGCAATACTTTAATTTTAATTGTGGCACTGATTTATGCATTCGCGAATTTATTATGGCATCAAGAACATGGCATTATATTGTGAAATAATCTCTATAATAAGTCAGTTTACTCAGATTTCAGTCTCTTCATCTCCCTCAGTTCTTGAAGTTATTTGGTAGATATCTACCTTGGTGAGTTACTATATTATTAGGAAAAAATGTCTTAAGATTCATCCATGTCCGAATAGATGCAAATTGGCATTTGTGCAATATTTCCAAATTTATAAGTTAAAAAGCACCAATAGCATCACCCAGTTTCTTGCATTTTTGTAAAGAGCACAAAAAAGTGATGACATGAAAATAATATCAGTCCTCTGGTTCATTTCCTGGCCTTGATATGACAGTCCAAACTTTGGGTATCATGCCATTTTCTCGTGATTAGTTTTGTGCTAATTGACCTAAAAATTGGTAGAATGGTCAAAAATGTTGAGACATTCTGTTGATATTTGCACTGTAATTCATTATTTTGCATGCATTTCAATAAAGAATTTAGATGCTATAAATTTTTTTCTTTTATTGGGCTATTTGAATTAATGAAATTTTTACGATATTTCGTCTTGGGTTTACATAAAAATGCCATAGAAGCTAATTATCAGTGTTGGAAACTCTGTTGCTATGCCCAATATTAAAATGATAGAAAATTGCTTGTCTCATAACATGCTTTGCAACCAAATGTTGCTAATATTAATATTTACAACAAAACTAATCACGAGAAAATGACATGATACCCAAAGTTTGGACTGTCATATCAAGGCCAGGAAATGAACCAGAGGACTGATATTATTTTCATGTAATCACTTTTTTGTGCTCTTTACAAAAATGCAAGAAACTGGGTGATGCTATTGGTGCTTTTTAACTTATAAATTTGGAAATATTGCACAAATGCCAATTTGCATCTATTCGGACATGGATGAATCTTAAGACATTTTTTCCTAATAATATAGTAACTCACCAAGGTAGATATCTACCAAATAACTTCAAGAACTGAGGGAGATGAAGAGACTGAAATCTGAGTAAACTAACTTATTACAGAGATTATTTCACAATCTAATGCCATGTTCTTGATGCCATAATAAATTCGCGAATGCATAAATCAGTGCCACAATTAAAATTAAAGTATTGCACGAACAAGAAGGAACACCATCACAATTTTTGGTGAACTTAGAGTATCTGAGCTCCTCTCTCCTATGGTGCAAATTTCATTGCTCTATGACCTTGCAAACATGATGATCTTCGACCTCGAAAATTGTCTTCGGAATACAATTTTCCATTTTTGGAGGGTCATGTGGCTGTAGACATGCATCAGAAATGCACATTTTTTGCATATTTCTATAAAACAAGTACATTAGTATCCAGAATTGTTAAAACATTCTTTAATGAAACCTTAATCTGGCCTCACCAGGGTTGCAAAGTACGATCATCAGACAGTCGCAAGTTATTTGCAGAAAACACTGGCGCAATTGAAAAAAAAATATTGCATGAACAAGACAGAACACCATCACAATTTTTGGTGAACTTAGAGTATATGAGCTCCTCTTTCCAATGATGCAAATTTCATTGCTCTATGACCTAACAAACATGATGATATTCGACCTTGAAAATTGTCTTCGGAACACAATTTTCCATTTTTGGAAGGCCATGTGGCAGTAGACATGCACCATAAATGAAATTTTTTTCCTTATTTTTGTAGAACAAGTACATTAGTATCAAAAGCTGTTAAAAGATTCTTTAATGAAACCTTAACCTGGCCATACTATGACTGCAAAGTATGATCATCAGACAATCGCAAGTTTTCCCCCCCCATTTTCAGTGGTGTCCTAACATCAGAATTTTCAACACTGATCTCTCGTTTTTTCAGCATGTCATCTGAACCACAAAGACTAAACATCTTGAAAATTTCATAAAATTATCTGCTATTTTAATGAAGTTATGAGCTTCTGAATGTCGCTACAAATTTAGACGCGAGTTCCAAAACGTCAAAAACGAGGTCACCCAGACGTCTTTAAAATTTAATATCTTCAAAACTTCTTAAGATATTGATCTAAAATTTTGCATAGTTTCCTCTAAAACCCCAATAAACATTCAGTAAAATTTTCATTGAAATCTGAGATGGTCGACCTGGAAATCTCTGAAAAATTTGTTTATTTGAGACGGAATGACCCCTGTATGAGTTGGATAATTGTAGCCTGGATTTCTAGTATAAAAATACCAGTGGATTGTGTTGGCTGTGAGTGTGACATGCCTTGTAGTGTAAGAAATACTTTGAAGAAGAGTCTGTGATGTATAACTATAAACATCCACCATTTCCTTCCATAAATAGCCATCAGACAGAATAGAACTTTATTTATTGGGGGTCCCTCTTTGGCTATTTCTGGGTCGGGAGTGCATCTGAATAGTTATCTTGAAGGGGTGATATATAGGCCTATATAAAGTTCTAAGATTAATAGATAGATAGATGGATTTTCGTTTAGCAGTTGCAGGTTTATGGAAGGGAATCTCTACTGTTGAAGGGGTAGCAATCATACTGGTAGTGCCAGCCATGTGGGTATCATTTCCCAATATTAACCCTAGTTGCATCTGAAGCCAGTTGCTAAAAATAGCCTCTGTCCTGGAACCGATTTGGCTGACGGTCTATATGGCATTTCTGTTATCAGTTGGAGAGGAAGGGATGGAAGGCGGGCCCTGGCTTTGGTTTATGGTGGAAGTGGGTAGCTGGTCAAGAACTTAAGATTAGCCTAGATTTGGTTTTGTCCAAGTGGGTCTGTGTTGAGCAGGGCTGCGTTTAACTAAGGTCTGGAATGCCTTTCTACTTTACGAGAGTACAGACTGATTTTCTGTATGGGTTTTTTAGGTAGCGAGTTGATTGGTGTTGAAGTCTGGAGAGTTGCTCAGGTAAGATCTCTTTAGGTAAATTTATATTTCCTTTGTTGTTATTGTGCTAGTCTGCTGGACGGTGAAGATAGAGTTTAAAGTTAAAACCTTTTTGCTAGGACAATAAGATATTTGAAGATTTCTAGTTCACGTGTGTTCCATTTGGAATTTTATACTGGAATTAGTACAGTCATTTGTACTCTGTGAGTGGTAAGATTGGACAGCATGGACGTGAAATGGTCAATTACCTAATTCAGCGGTAGGAAATGTATAGACAACCCTTTTTACTCATGGCTCCCTCTTAGAGTTTTGCCTGATTATTTTCTGATTATTTTCTTCTGTGAGTGACCCATTCAGTATGTTGGCTACAGTGGCTCTTTTTGTAGCTCCTCTTACATTATTATTATTATTAAATAAATTTATTATGCATGCAAGGTCACACCGAATTTATGTGAATCTGAGTGAGTTGAGATTAGTCAGCAGCACCATCATTTGATGCTTTGTGCATTTATAAGACACCCTTCAGAAGTGCAGAGTGGCAGGCTCCTGAAGATGCGGCATAGTTACATTGTAATTAATAACTATTAAATGTGTCAGTGGCTATAAATGCACAAAGCATCAAATGATGGTGCTGCAAAAATAACTTAAAACTAATCTGTATCCAGAAGGTCAGGTCAGTCTGCTGAAATCATTGATAGGATGCACATTATCCATTATCCGATAAAGTGTTTATACATGTAGTTGGGAGTAGCTGAAGACCGTGGAATGTGGCCTGAACAGGTACACCATAAATGTGACATATTTCCACTTCCTCTTCAGACCTGACACATCCAAACGGTGATACCTTTATGTGTCATTAAGAGTACGTGGAAACAATTAGTACATGGAGCAGGTATTTTGAGGCTGGACCGCAATCTGTGATTCTTTTTGTTGTCAGTATGATATTGATCGGTTTATGAGCGCGTTGATCGAGCGAGGTATCGAGTACATTTACATTAATTCAGATTGCCTAGAGCTGTCGTCGGACAGTGGCAGGTTTGAACTTGCATCGAGTGATCTGGATGATGAGGCGTGCAGCAAGCTTGGGCAAGATGATCAATGTTAACCCTCTCGCCCCTGGGTTTCCGTAACTGAATGGCTAACAAACCGAAATATCGGTTTCTCGGGGCAAGAGTGTTAATGCAGAATAGTTTCAATGAATTGGTGAGCTAGATAAATTGTGAGGTGAAAGTTGCATTTGCTGATATTGGAGGGGGTTTCTGGCTGTGAGAATGCCTTATGTTTTGTTATGCGTCCAGGTGTTAGTTAGTTGCATGTATACATGGGTATTTCAATACAATACAATTCAGTTTGTGTCTTCATGCAGGATATGCATTTTAATTACATCACAGACTTTAAGCTTTTTTTCTACTGCCGACTCATTCCCTGACTGTTTGATTTGCTTTGTGATTGACTTTTGAACACTGGCTGTCTCCCCTTTTCATTCGTCTGGTTTTAACTACATTACTGTGTCACTGAGACTGCTTTTGCTTGCCTGGCATGTGGCCACACAGAGTGTTTGTGCGTGCGTGCGCGTGTGTGTGTCAAATTTTTTCCTGTGAGGCTTGGAAAGTTGTTTGCCACACAAAGAGTAAAAAATAACTGTCTGGATATTTAATTATGGGTATAGCTTATCTAACATGGGAAGTGTGTGTGGTAGTCTATTGGTTAGGACACTGGAATGTGTACTGGTGCCAAGAAATTATATGGGTTCAAATCCTAATCAAGACAGGATATTCAAAAATGTTCAGTTCCACCAACTTCTCTGAAAAAACTTTGAGCCCTATAAACTGAGCAGTTTGAGCAGTGAGCATACGCTGCCAGTGACTAGATTATGCAGCAAAGGAGAGGAATGACCACGCAGCCTTGTGGCTGGGACCAAGAAATTGAGGTTGCTTAATACTTGTGTACCTGCCTCATGATGCTATATAAAGGAATTGCGCAGTGGACTTATTGTTTGGCTTATAGATGCGGTATTACAATGACTTTGACCTTGAAAGAAAGACTTATAAATTTTTTGTCTTATTGAATAAGATTCATTGTAAATGGGTGTGGTGGTGTAGGGTTATATAAATTTGGTGCTTTGAAGCTGGGAGTTTTCAGGTTCGAATCCACCTCAATCTGCCACGTAGGGACCCTGGGCAAGTCCTTCTCGCAATTGCTCATGAAACTCCGATTCAGTGTCCATGCAGTATAGCTTATGCTAATTTCTCGTGCAATATCCTGTGATTTCTTGTGCAATATCCCGTGATGTTATGCAGAGATATGTCCACTGGCCTTGCTGCCTGCCTAGCAGCATTATATCTCACCATTCATAGATTGTTTTCATCTGCTACTATATAACGTTGACCGATCAAGTCCAAGTGCACTCTTGGAAATTGAACCATGCGTGTTGTAGACCAGTAATTTATAGTACAGTATTCTTTCCTTATCAGTTTCTGCATGGCCTGAGATTTGGAGTGAAAATGCTCAGCCTTGCAATTGTGCTGAACATTGCAACCCTTGTTACTATCCATGTTTTTCGTACTTGGTGAATAGAGGATGTTAAATTTATATCAGATTTTTTGCGAAGATGTGTAATTGGCGTGGAAATATGCGTCAAATAATTCCCGAACAATGTTAGTTTGAATATTAAAATGCTGGTATACCAATTATAAAATATATATAAGTGTTCTAACATTACATGTCCAACAGAGGCGAACATAAATGTTATCAATTTAATTTTGCATAATCTGTATTTCCTTGTTCTGCTTTTATGGCAGAAGCCGTTTAAACTAGAAAGTTCATTGCTTTAGTTGTTCTGCATTATTATTCTTCTCTTCTTCCGTTTTTGCAACATTGAATATCTAATAATGGTCAATTGCAATTAAAAATGTATTTCTCGGTTTCGAAAGTACAAAATTGGCATTATTCACTATTTGCCTTAAAAATATCTTTAAAGTTTATAGCTAGTTAGTAGTTACTCTGTAGTTATTTGTTCATATATTATAAATATACATATGTAATTATATATATAATTATATATTGATAGTCTTGTTTGGGTATTTTAATTCAACATTTTGTTTTTCTTTGGCCAATTATGTAAACAAACCAGCATGATAACACTACCAGTACCAAGTTCTAGTGAGCAACCTGTTTGTTTAGCCACAAAGTCTTTCAGGTGGAACTAAAGTGGCCCATGTGTATACACTGTAGAACACTTTTGACATCTTTGGGCAGATGTATCAAACAGTCTTTGATTAAATCATGGTTAAAATTAAATTTAATCATTAGAATTAATTAAAGATTAATTGACCAATTTATCATTAACGTCCACATCCTACTTAGTACGCTTACTGGTAATTTAACTCTACAGTCTTGACCTTGCAATACAACCTTTTGTTTCTGATTGTTTGTTTTTGTGATGACTATCCTCTGTAGACTTGTGTGCAGTTATGCCAGGTATTAGGGTATAAAAATGATTGGGCCTGTAGGCATCTTCATAATTATGATTATAAGGTACTATGTCCAAGATAAAACTTACTACATCACATTTTGAGTGATATCGACCATTCAACCTGTCACAGTGATACATGATACTCACAATTAAGTTAAATTTTATAGTCGGGAGCTATGACACCTGAAAATATGTGACAGAAGAGCCGCTAAAAGCATCATAGAGTTTCACTGAGTGCGACGTTACGAACGCGTGAGTTGTTTGAGCAAGATAAATCGAAGCGCATGATGATGGCACGATGATGATGATGATGGCACGATGATGTGCTTTGGAGCCAGGCACAATGATCGTGACCTTGGCACACATGCATGGCTGGGTAAATAGAAGGGAAATATTCTTTGATTTTTTTAAAAATATGGCATGATTAAGAGAAGCATGATTAAACACTGACAGGATCCAAATTATAAAGTTCTATGATGCTGGCGTCAGTAACATAGCGTGTGCAAGAGATTAAAATCCTTTGTCTCCTTCTGCCTCTTGAACTACATGTAATTCCATGGATATCTGTTTAAATACAGTCTACTGTGAAACCAATTTATGAATACTTTTTTGGCACTAACAAAATCTTTCTCCGGCATGGGAATATATGTTCCCAGAAAGTCTGTTTTCTCCACTGAGTTGTGTAACAGAAGCTGGAAATGCTTCACTTCGTATCATGAGGTTATTTTGCAATGCAGATGAAAAGAATAAAACAGCAGTGACGGGAGAATGCAGTTTTCAGACCGACTTCATTTCTTGGGACAGAAGTAACGGGGATAAACAGAATGGCCTGAATTTGGTAGCAATCTGATATGAGGTCATTTTGTGATTCACCCTTGCTGCATACTGATGTTGATGTTGATGTCTAGTTTGCACTTCAGTGTGTAAACATGGACTTCATTGTTTTCGTGTACACTGTATGAGTCATCTATGGTTTTTAGCAGAAAGTTCCAATGATTTTCACTGCTTCTATTCAAACACTTGAAATTTTCTTTTGGAATCCGATTTCATGTTGTTGGGTTGAAAATGCATCTGATTGGTGTCTCTCTAAATGACGTTACATAAATATGCAATTAATAATTATACCCTATATAATAACTCTGTAATTATTATCAGCACTGACTGGCATTTTTTGCAAGTAATTGGGCTGCTTTTGACAAGATTTTCCTGATTTGATCAGATTAATTAGCAATATTTCTTTATATTTGGTTCTCTGTGTTTGGTACACGTTATTTTGGCATTTCACGTTCTGCTAAATAGAATGCCTTGTTTATGGCATACGGTTTAGCTTGTTGAGCTGTTTCGTTTATTAGGATTTGTCGTATTTCCTTTACATGCATGTTGGCACCCTGTGTGGCCTTTATACAGCTGAAATTCTTTTCTGTGCTTGATAAAGCACACATTCAATGCTCTATGGTGTATATTGACCTCTCTTTGACTAATATGAAGAGCTCCTGAGCTGCACCCAAATGTGCAAGGCTGTTTATATTGATCCCTGTAATATCTCAGATTTCTATTTATTTCACTTTGGAGCCCTCTTTGTTGCAGGTTTTTAACTCCTCTGAACCTGTTTTTATTAGACCACTCCTCTTGTCAACACATGAAAATTAGCTGCCATAGCTGAAGGATTTGGTCTGGCTTGGTTTGGCTGGGATGGCCAAATGAGTAGATGTCTGATAGCATAAAGACTAAGAGTGGTAGCATGGTAGTATCAGGGTTTCTTAGGACTGTATTTGTAGATAATAAGACCTATTGGCAACTCTCTTATCCTTAATTTTTGATCACTGAACTTTGAAGTTAATCTTTGAGGTGAAGTTTTTTGTAACATTATGCATAAGACTTTTTGGTTGCCTTTAAAATGTAATGTGCGATCTTGACTTGAGTTTGTTTTCAATTACTTGTGGTGTTCAATAACAGTGAAAAACGTTTGCAAGATGTGGCCACATCTTTTAGCGCACATGTGCTTGTTTTGCATTCACGTGACTAAATTTAATTGTGTTTGTATGTCAAAACTTTAATTTAGGCCTAAAAAAATAAATGTTGTGTTTCCGGTAACAGAGCTAAAAAAAATTGGGTAGGTAGGTCGGAAAATATTTTTATTTTGTAAAATATTTTTATGCAGTGACTATCCGAAAAAGTATACCCCACTAGTCTTTTTTGCACGCTGAAACAAAGTACGTGTTCTAAGCAAGTATAAACTGCCTATTTTCCGACTGTCTGCACCTAAAACTGCTCTAGAAAGAGTCCTATTAATTTCATTTTGTTGACGTCTCTTATGTTATGTCAATACAAATGTTAAAAAAATATTTTTTGGAAAAAAAATTAAATTTTTTGAAAAAAATATTTTTTTTAATAAAAATTTTTTACAAAAATATTTGGGTCGCGGCCGTAAAAATGGGTCGGTCGGGTTACCGGAAACACAACAATTTTTTTGTTACGCCTTAGCACATTTTTAGTACGTCACAAAGGCTAATGGTTGTTTGTTGATCAATACTGCATAAATGAGGTTTATAGCTTTGGTGTTGACTGAAAACATGTGTGCTCTGGCAAAACACATCATGAGAAGACATCATAAGTTCCTTGTTTCATGCTTACACTAGAGGTTGATTTGCTATAGAATCGGATATTTTAAACCCACAGAAGTGAGAGTGGGTCAGAAACCTGTTAACACCTCATTTATGGGGTATAGATCTGTATTAATTATCCTATAAACTGACAAGCTTTTTGTGTAGGCATGGGTTTTGATAGTAAGGTTAAGTACCTATGGATCTAGGGCAGTGTTTCTTAACCGGTGTTCGGCCGAACCCCTGGGGTTCGGTAAGCCAGTGCCAGGGGTTCGGCAGAGGTCCTCTGAAATATATACATAATAACATATTCAGGGTCAGTGAGTGTGAGTGAAAAATCATTTGCTATTTTATTTTTATTTTTCGACTTTTATTTAATAACAAAAGACACATTAAGATGCAATTGGGAGGGTTGGTACGGTTAGTTAACTGTTAGTAGTTTATTTACTGAATGTATTAATTTTGTACACTTTTGGTACAATTTTTTCCCTTTTGTTCCCATTAGTTAAAAAAATCATTGTTGAAATGTTAAGGGTTCGGTGAGTGGTCATGCATTTCTCTTGGGGTTCGGCTCCCTTAAAAAGGTTAAGAACCACTGATCTAGGGGTTGGCATATTGCATAGATTAAGCATGTATTTAACACCTGCAGACACCAGCTGACCCTTGATCTGGACAAGTAAGCCATACCATAGACTTGCCATACCTACCTACAGGTCTGTAGGTGGAGTCTATTTCGGTTGGTAGTTCTTACATTGATAGTTTATGAATTTGATACCCAGTGACATTTTATGATTATGTTTGTGCAAGTTTTCATTGGAGTAAGCATGTGGGGGTATCGTAGGTGTTGATGTATTAATATGATTTCTTTGCTGACCTGAAACAGCTTGGCACACCTGTGACCTCCAACCAAGGAAGCATTTTGTTTAAGGCCTTCTGTGGTAGATAAATTTTACTAATGGCACACTGAGGTATGTGGGAAGTTTAAGTCTAATGGAGTAGGTTTGGTAACAGGTGGGACACCTGTTGACTTAGTTGAAGGGTCATTGATTGGTAGTGTGGGTTGGGGTTGCTGGTTCATTGACTGGGTGCTGCCTAACAGATGGTTTGGGGGTGGCCTGACAATTGAGTCTACGGTGGCAGTTGCTGGTAGATTTAATATGCATTGGTATTGATTAATTACATATATACATGTAGGACTTTTGTAGGTGTATGGATTGGATACTGCATGCAGTATTATGGTTTCTCATGCATGTGCTATTGACAATTAGATGTGATGTTGTTTTTATCCCACAGCTGTGTTAAGTGTATACCTTGACCTTCACAGGAGTCAAAGTATTTACAATTTTTAATCAGGAATCTGTGTTACACTACTTCCAAGAAACAACCAATTATTCAATCAGTAGAAATTTATATAGCTCCCTTAAAAATAGTTTGTGTTAAAAGTAAAACTGGACATGCGCATAGATCTCTTAATTAAATTAATAGGCTGCTATGCGCACTGCATCATTTAGTAAAATTTTCTAACCTTGATTGTGAAGATACTTGAGGCTGACACAGTTTGATAGGGAACTCTCGTGGACCAGAGTTCAGACACTTCCTAAAGGTAGATGTTGATAGCCATGGCCTGGTACTATCTTACACCAAGGACTGGCCAATGGCCATGGCCTACAGTCAGATGGCTAACTAATAACTACCATCAGGAACTAATCTCACTGCACGACTGTATACGTTTCACTTGCATCTTACGAGCGTTGCAAGTGCACCTTCTGACCAAAAAGCACATAGTGACATCAGTTATGCAGGACCATTGCTGAGTTGACAGAACTTGTCTTTGAGCAATCAGGTCAAATTAATTTTGCGGTTGTTATTGATGAATTTAGGCCTAAATTCATCATTTTAGTGGATTATTTTGTCTCTGTGCAGAATTTGCTCAATTATCTCTAACGTCTTGGAGTTTGGTCGTACTGAGTTTTTTGCTTGGCGAAATTATTATTCATAAATTTTGTGTTTTTTCATTCATTCATGCATTCATTCATTTCGAGAATTTATGTAGCGCCCGTTCAATGCTACTCAGGAACATTCCAGACCCAATATCCCCTAAAGAGGGCAGTTGCCATAGAATGTGTCAGAAGGAACCCTTGGCAGCAGCAGGCGCAAAAGGTATGGCGGTGAGCCATTCCAGACCACAGGGCCAGCAACAGAGAAAGCCTGCTTTCACTGCCTGATAGAAGTACGTGCATAGGGACAAGAACTTTGCCCTGTGCAGAGGAGTGAAGAGAATGGAGGGTCTGGATATTCTGTGCGTGGGTGCTTGCATGTGTGCGTACGTGCGTGTGTGTGCGTGTGTGTGTGTGTGCTCAAGCCTCCCTTATAAGGAAGTCAGTGTTTTTAAGGATGTGGAGCATTGTCCAGCTGCATGGCGCTTATAATGGTCTTTGATGTCCGATTTGTAATTGGAGAGTTGGTCTTTAATAGATATGCAGAGTAAATAGACATTGCCTGTCTGTCATCTATGATATTGAGTACCAACCCTCAAGTTGTGCCGATCTGCACCATCAGTGTAGATAAGGAAAAACCCTAGAGAGAGCTTTTAGCCATTAGCTCGTCCGTATTGACACTGCCTAACATGACAAGAATATCATTGGTATTAGACTCTGATATCGTGATATTGAAACACTGATAAATCTGAATTTGATTGCATATCCTCCAAACATATTGACGTTTTTTTATCAACTTGATTTTGATTGATTGTTTGTATGTGGTTTCATTTTGGATAGGGGTTTAGAGCCATAGATGTTCTGTTGTCATGGTTTTGGGTGCACTTCTGAGCATTGTAGGGAGGGCATTATCAGTACAGAACTGCATTCATTTTGAATTATAGGACATGTAGATAGGATGCCAGTTGACCATATCCCACGCAATGTGCTACATGTGAAATGAAATAGAAACAGAAGCAGACCAAGACTACGTTGGATAAGCAACATAAATAAGGACTTAACAACACTTCTAAGACCGACTAACACCAAGGGTAGCACTGGACTTGACAAATTACTGGGCATGATGTTGAGCCAAATGGTTGGCATCAGGGACTCCTGATGGTACAGAGAAAGAAGAGCTGTGGATCCATTTGACTTGAACTACAGAAAACCATCTGGTAGTAGAGTTGTGCTTGGTGTCATTGACCTGGCACAAGCAGGATCAGATGTAGTCTGACATCAGAGATAATTTATCACCAGATTAAAAAACTTACATCTGTCTCGAAAGACTAAGCCGGATGGATGCGGATGTTCAATATTATTATACAGGCGTAGTAGAGTTTTGTGAAAGATTATGTAAAATGACGTTGGTTGACGATGTTTCCTTGAAGCAAGTAACAGTTTTCATATATTTATTATGGCTGTTAAAGAGTACCATTAGTTGTCATTGCAGACAGGGAATTCAACAGCTAGAACAGAAGTTTTTAGCCTCCATCTGGTCTGTCTGTCTGTCACATAGTTAGTCTGTCTTTCTACCTCTCTATCTCTCCATCCTTCTCTGTGTCTGACTCTGTCTCTGTCTATCACCCTGTATCGTATCTATATGTCTTTATATCTATTATAAACACTGATGTTGTCTAAACTGTAAATTGGTGAAACTGAAAGAACAGGGTGAGATCATCTGGTCTGTCTGTCTATCGATTTACCTCTCTATCTATCTCTCTGTCTATCTCTGTGTCTGACTCTGTCTCTGTCTATCTATCTATATCTCTTTCTATCTACCCTATCTATTATAGACACTGATGTTGTCTAACTGTAAATTGGTGAAACTGAGAGAACAGAGCGAGATTAACAGAACTCTAGAAGATTAGTTGACGTCACTATTCACTACACACTGACTACAGGGAGGCCACAGCTGACTACATTGAGGCCACAGCGTTTACAGTTTGCCTCTGTATTAGACATTAGCTATGGCTGCAATGTATCTGATACATCAGATACAATTCTTATATTATCTAAGTCTGGACTAAGAAGGCCGTTTGGATTGGGCTGTGGGCCAATGAACCTATAGGCCGAGTCTTTCTGGTCCTGTATTTTTAGTGGTTGTTTTTAAGGTATCCAAAATCTCATGGACCCGTGTTAGAGGGGGAGGGCGGGGAGTTAGATGCACTATGTGTGCAAGGTCAAAAGGATGGTGTATGTGCTTGAGTATGCATGCCCATAAGCATGTCGTGAGTGATTGCACAGTCTTCTCTCTCTCTTCCATCAGGCATAGGATGAGGCTTTAATTAGACTTTCCCAAACAGTTAAAGCTCCGAATCAAACCTGCAATTGCTGAATTGCAGACCAGATGGTTGCATATTACCAGAGTCAATGTTTAAGGCAGAGTTCAGTGAGGTCACATCTGGAACAATGGCCTTCAGAGTCTTTGTCCTCCAGGGTGGAAGGATGTTTGACTGATATACAAGCATACAAAGACAAAAGCAGCAATTGAACAACTGGACAGCCTTTCCTGAAGTCCTTGTTGCATCTCCTGATGACAAACTGTCCAATTGTAATGTAATGTATTATAGTAATGTGTGATGTGCTGTAATGTGTAAGGAATCCAACTCCAGACTCTGTGATGAAACGCAAACCAATTAACCATCTGTTGTTCTACCATTCATCAGTTTACGTTGACACCTGCAGTAGTACTTTTTTGATTATGTCATTTTTTCTCTAAAATGAAGAAACCAGGCATTGTTTGGTATAACTTCAAATTACAAATCCACCTAAGACTTATTGTTGGCTGAGTTCATTGATTAATGCATCTCTCTCTCGTTTAAAGTTCTGAATCTGTGAACTATTTGTTCAGCCAAGTCAAACCAATTAACCATCTGTTGTTCTACCATTCATCAGTTTACGTTGACACCTGCAGTAGTACTTTTTTGATTATGTCATTTTTTCTCTAAAATGAAGAAACCAGGCATTGTTTGGTATAACTTCAAATTACAAATCCACCTAAGACTTATTGTTGGCTGAGTTCATTGATTAATGCATCTCTCTCTCGTTTAAAGTTCTGAATCTGTGAACTATTTGTTCAGCCAAGTCGACTATTCGCTATGGACTGTAGCCTCTTTCTGATGAAATGTATTTTACTGGTTCACCCATATTGAAGTAATCACGATGTGTTGACATCAGAGGTGCTGTTTCTGCCATTTACAGTCCCAGTGTTGTTTATATGTTGGCAATTCTGGTGAAAGGGCACTTCTTAGGATACCTTGGGCGCCCGACATGGCCCGACATGTCTTTCAACCTTGGCATTCGAGATTGTCGGTACCAGTCTCTGCCAATGGAGGTGCGCTGAAATAATCTGCTAACAGCACTAACTAACCTGCCTGTTTTTAGTAGCGGTCATTTGTTTGGTTTCTTCTGTTAGCCCATTTGTAGACTTTGTACCATGTCCTCCTGGTTTAAGGTGCGTAGTAATGACTGCTGCAAGTCTACGTTATACCTAACTAGTTCAAGACTTTTTGTTTAATGCATCATGCTATGTTATGGGCATAGGTTCTGACAATTGCTCACTTTTTATGCTTGTTGATTGGTTCATTTGTGCAATGACTTACCTATAGATTCACCTTGATAGAATCAGGATATCAAGGGATAGGAAGCAAAATATTTATTGATTACTGTTTGTGTGATTTATTGGAATTTTTATTTTGTGTGATACCATATGGCCTTGTCTTTTAGTATTATTATTATAATTACAAACATTTTTAACACACGTAAATGTGAATTGGAATCTTTGTGATTAATCAGTTGTCTGAGGAAGGAAGATCACTTATAGATATACAGATGTTTTGAAGGTCAAGGATCAATAGTGAGCTTTAACCCTTTCCCGCCGGATCAGGTCGCGGGTGACCCGATTAACCCAATTAGGTATCGGAACAATTCCTGCGGGAATGGGTTAAGGTGTTTCTTGCAAGATGGAAGGACGTTTGAGCAGCATGCAAACATAGACCTGTAGTCAATATTCCATTGCATGGAGCAGCAACACGGAGTGATGCAGGAGAGGACAGTGTTAAATCGAGGTTCAACCAGCATATGATGAGAGGTATTATGTAAACGACAGTGTACTTTACAATTGCTGTATTTTATAGAGCACTATAATGTAATGTAATGTAATGACTGTGCACAGTGATGCTTCTAAAGTTGATTTTGAGCAACGTAGTTTACAAATGTCCTCCTTTATCTGTGTATAAGATGACCATGGAGTTGGTGATCTTCAACATATGCACACCAACAGATGCACACCAACAATGTCAACAGTCTTCATTGAGCAAGACGCCCTTAATGCCGTAGTTTCTGTAATAAAAAGCACCAAGTTTATAAGAGTTATTTTTATGATGCATGAAACACCTTTTTAATGTACTTAAAGGTGCCTTGGAAATACTTGACACACGTATACAAAGCAAACTGTTTCTCGCCTTGACTACTGTAGCACCCTCTATTATGGACTACCGGCTGGCCGGATTGACTGCCTGGAACGAGTCCTCCGCTCTGCGGCGCGACTTGTTGGTCATATCCCAAAATATGGCCATGTCTCATCTTATATGCGGGATATCTTACACTGGCTCCCTTCTAAACAGCGGATTGCATACAGGGTCTGTGCCTTGGTTAGGCGGTGCATTGAAGGACTAGCTCCACCATATCTTCGAGAACTCTGCTGTTCCACCTTAGGAGTTCTGCGTCGATCCACCCTTCGATCGGCGAACCAAATTGAGCTTCTGGTTCCCCGCGCGCGGACTGCTATGCGACAGCGTCGTTCATTCTCAGTTGCTGGTCCTATCACCTGGAATGGTCTTCCTGTTGCATTGCGCCTAATTCCCAGAGGTCACTCCGCTCTGTTCCTTAAGAACCTAAAGACTGTTTTATTTAGCCGTGGTTGGGCCGGGAGCGCTTCTGAGTAGCCTACCTTGAAGAGGCGCTATATAAATTTCCGAAATAAATAAATAAATAAATAAACTGGTCTTCACAAGAGCGTGTCTCTCAAGTTCTTTCATCAGATTGGAATAAATGAAATGTTGGCATTTTTTGTGTGTGGAGCAGGATACCTACGCACTTGACTTCCTTGTGTCGTGACTGGCAAGCTAAGATTAGTTCTTCGGTGAAGAGCTGGTACTAACTGAATTGTCAACTCAGACTGAAGTCTGATCCCATTTGTCCAATTCATCTTGTGATTGGTGCCTTGATAGCAATCTTTGCACTTCTCCTTGTGCATTAGAATTCCCTGGTGTGCGTTGGGACGCAGTGCACAGCAGTGTATGGAAGAGCCAGCTGTCTGTACATAGAAACAATTTGTGTTTACATCTGCATTGCCTTGTTGTGCACGTCAGCTGTTTTCTAAAGACGTAATTTTCCCCATTGATATTATCATCTATTATGGTTCCTGTTGTAACAGTTGTATGATTGATTGTTTTTTGGGGCATTGATATGATTGTATCACTCGTCTGACAATCGTCTATAAGAATGGACAGCCACAGGAATTTGAAAGCTCTTGGAAGTTGGTGTTATGACTACGTATTTGTTTTCATGAATTTAGTTTTGTGAATTCACCACCATAACTGTAGTTTGAAATAGATATAAAATTTAATTAATGATTTTTGGATGATATTCTGTTGCTGAACATTGTCATCGGAGAGAAAGAAGCTGATATGAACAAATATTGATTAGTCTGAAAGATGAATACGTCCAGATTATAATCCATGTTTATTGGTTTTGCACACAGTCTGTTGTTGTCATTACGCAATGCCATTCTACAGCTGCAATGTTTCAAACTAAGTCCCTGCAGATATAAATTATTGCTCATGTAATTGCTGTACATGGCAGCTTCTGTTACTGGAATCTAGCAGATCTAATCTAGAAACCTCGGTTGTTCCAGTGGTAGTACCAGCATAATAACATACACACAACATCAGTCACTTGCTGCTGGTCTGTGAAAAGCATAGGAGAGTCAAAGTTGAAGATAAATTTGATCATGCCAGGAAGAATTTCACTTCCTAACCTGATTCTGCCCACAGCGTTATATATACACATGTATGATTTAACGCATTGTTGTATCTCTTATAGTAGACATGAAACATGGCTGCTATAGAACTGTAAGTTGTGTAGACTTTGAATGATTTGTTTTTGTAAATGTTTCTTGTTCATCATTAGCTGATAAGGTTTGAATTATTTCACTGCTCTATAGAAAGAGATGAAAATATTCATCATGCTTAAGTTGCCCTTGAGGATAATGGGAGTGTGGAATAAGGAGGCTGTAGAACACTGTGATCATCTAACCTGAGACTGGAACACAAAGTGCCCTTATATGCTGGGTTTTCACATGAGTATTTGCCATTTCTGTGATGCAATACCTTTTGAGTTCACCATTTGAATGAGTGAAATGTCAGCTAATTTTATATCTGTTCATTTGAAGATAGATACATAGTACATATCTCTTGCTTAGTTTGTTTGCATTGCTGCCAACATTTGGTATACACTGGTTCGTTACCTAGCAGAATGTATCCATCTCTTAATGATTTATAACAGCACGAAACCATTAGCCTGAGCTGTTTGTTTATTGATAAGAGCTGTTTGGCAAGTAGTGAGTTGATAGGGTGCAATACAAATAGCACAAAAAGCAGAATATAAATAGAGTTTCCCATTAGCTTCTGTTTGTTGATGCTGTAGCTTCCACGCTGTGCTTGTTGGTGACCAGCGGCGCTGCTGGTCTGTGCCATTTCCGTGACAGACGGAGTCTAGTTCGACTGAAGTGTTGTCTGTTGTTGTCCATTGGCAACAGGGTAGACGATGTTGCACCATAGAGCAACGTGGTGGCTGAGCGTTCGGTATTTGCCGTTGCTTATCGTCTGACATTCCATCTCCGGTTTAGACGTGCTGGAAACGTTGGATAATTTTATTTATCTAGTGCCGGTGCGGATTAAGTAATTTTTATCGATTAATCTCCTAAATCTAATCACGATTGAATTCGATTTCGTCTACATTGTGCGTGAAAAACTATACCGATGACGTCGTAGTCACTGAGTTGTTTTTTTATATTATTTTTCTTTGTAAAAAAAGCAATCTGTTTTTTGCAATGAAGCCAATTAATTTCTGTGCCATTTTGGACTTTTCTATCAGCATAATTTACGTCAAATGCAAAATGATCACTCTATATTATCCACTCAAAAGTTTCACATGATCATTGTTCACCATTTTTTTTAATATGCTGAAATATCTGCTTGATGTCATGAAAATGAATTGGAAATTAATTGAACACGCAAAAAATATCGATTAAAACTTTAGCGATTAATCTAGCTTAGGTCTGGTTCTTCTTTTTGCATGCTCTTGTCCTACAGGGATATGTTCTTGGGGGGTGGGTGGGTGTTAATTAGGACCTACAATCTGCACTTCAATCAGTAGCATAGCCAATGTCTTTGGAACACACAGTTACTGTAGTGTTCCAATGATTTACCTCGCTATGTCACCAGCTTATATCCGTCTGGTAAAGCAATACTTGGAGTGCCTCTCTTAAGTGCATGCCTAGTTCTGTCTGTGTGTCTCCACGGTCTGGCCATCATAAACCCTGATAAGTCTGAGGCAGTCGTGTTAGACTCACGCCAGCAGCTGCTGGGCTCTTTCGCTTTTCATTCCAGTGTTGACCTTGTGTGCATCAATGTTCTTCCACTATAAAAAAACTCAAAATGCTTTGGTTGACACTGGGCAGTGATCTCACAATCTAATGCCACATGACAAACCTAAGTTGCAAATCGTCTATCACATATCAGAGCAATTATACGTCGCACGAGGTCTGCTCTGACAATGGAGAGATTATAATTACAGACCATATCTATTTTGTGCTCTTGCATTGATTATGTCATCACTGTGTGTGTATGCTGGATTAGGGAGTCTTGTTGTCAGCTTGCTAGTTTTCATTGGCTGTCAAGACTTTGGACAAGTTATGGCTCTTCATCTGGTGGCTGGCTAATCGCACGTTCAATTAAAATTTTTAAACAATAATTATGATATACCGGTATATAATCTATATAAATAAAAATGAAACTTTCCAATAGTTCGTGTTAACACCACGCCGAAACTGACGCACCGATTGTTGTGAAAATTTACCAAAACCTTCCATTCAAATAGCACCGTGTTTTAAGATTTTTTCACCCGAAAAAACGCAATCGTTTCCACAAAAAGTGAACTTTGCAATCCGTTCGTCCGCCATTTGCAAAGTCAACACGTCCCACACGGTTCACAGATTTCAGAAAGGCTGTCTCCAAACACAGCAGACGAAACATCAATGAGGTGGCTTGATGTGACGTCATAAGCGAGTCGCGATTAATTTACCAAAGAGGCCGCTTTTAGGCCTTTTCCCAAAGCGGCCTTTGGGCTTGGAATGGACGGTGCGACGGACGAAAGGAGCGGAGGGAGACGGTGGGAAGAGAGCGGAGGGGGAGGGGAGGTGGAGGTCAAGGGGGAGGAGGACGGAGTGGGAGGAGGGAAAGGGAGGGGAGAGGGAGAGGGAGGGGAGGTGGAGGTCAAGGGGGAGGGGCAAGGGGAGGGGGGAGGAGGGAAAAGGAGGGGAGGGGAAGGGGAGTGGGGGAGGGGAGGAGGAGGGGGAGGGGGAGGGGAGGGGAGGGGAAGGGGGGGAGGGGAGGGGAAGGGGGGGGGGAGGGGAGGGGGAGGGGAGCCTCTTTTCAGCCACAGCAATGCGTGGCCGGGTTCAGCTAGTACATAATAATAATTAATGTACTGCAGGTCGATGACATAGATTTCTGAAGATAAGATTCCTGATGCCATGTAGTGAGATGGAGAGCATTAATTATGGAACGTCCAACCTTTTGCTTTACATGTTATGGATTACGTAGCATAGACTAATAGATCTTTATGTGGATATTATTGATGATTAATGTTTATTGTGTGTAACTATGACAACGATTGTTGTCATCGTTGCCACTCTTAATCTGATATGATGCCATCAAGCTTTACGGCTTAACCTAAGAACTACACAGAACCTTTCGAAGTCACGATAAATTCAGTGGCTGATAGCTAAGGGCAAAGTGAATTATTGATTGTGACGTAGGAGAGATTCTGCTGATATTTTAGAGTGCTGTTCAACATTCTACAAAGAAGAAGTGTCTGATTAGCTTAGATATTAGTGTGTATGTATTTTAGCGCAATGGTTATATTTTAAAGTGTCTAGTATTCAACTAGAGGCTTTACAATTGTCTTTACACTTTAGACACAAGTTGTTCATTCATTCATTCCGAAAACTTATATAACGCCCCTTCAAGAAGTCTACTCGGAGGTGCTCGAAGTTGTCTATTCAACATACATGGAGTGGGTTGATTGCTTTACACAGAAAAATATTATTCATTCATTCATTCATTCATTTCGTGAATTTATATAGCGCTTCTTCAAGAAACTACTCAGAGGCGCTCCCAGTCCAGCCACAGCTAAAATAATAGGTTTTGAGCGACTTATAAAAAGCAGGTGAATTTAGTCTAGGCATAAGTCGCAAGTTTAGTGGGAGGCCATTCCAGATAGCGGGACCCACAGAAGAAAAGGCTCGGCGCTGTCTTGTAGAAGTGCGAGCTCGAGGAACCAAAAGCTCCCCCGTTGTCGTAGAGCGAAGAGCTCGACGGGCTGCAAGGTCAGAGACAGGTCGACAAAGAATAGACAGGTATGATGGAGCACAATCAGTAAGGCAACGCCAGACAAGTGCAGCAACTCGGTAGGAGATGCGCTGTGAAACAGGGAGCCGGTGAAGAACATCACGCATATAAGCAGAGACGGGGGCATATTTAGGAATGCGGCCAATGAGGCGAGCAGCCGAACGAAGAACTCGTTCAAGGCGCCCAATTAGTCCAAGTGGCAGACCCATGAGTACCGAACTGCAGTGATCAATTCTACTGGTGACAAAGGCATGGACAAGTGTCAGAGTAGCACTATGAGAGAGAGATCTTGAGACAACTCGGAGTTGCCGAAGCTGGTAGTAGCAACTGCGAGTGACCAAATTGATATGCTTAGAGAAATTGAGCTCTTGATCCAGAGTAATTCCAAGGTCGCGGACTGTGAGAGAGAAAGATATATCAGGGAAAGTTGCTGTTATTAAGTGCAGGTCAATGGATGCCAATTGCCTGCGAGTACCAAACCAGATAAACTGAGTTTTAGAGGGATTTAGTAACAGACGATTAGATGCCATCCATGATGTAAGAGCATCAATGGCATTGGACATTAACGATACAGTGGACACTGCATCAGTGGCAAGGCAGTGAGCATAGGCCTGAACGTCATCAGCATAGAGTTGGTGCAGAAGGCCACATGCAGACAACAAGGAACCAATACCAGCTGTGTAGAGAATGTACAGTAAAGGGCCCAACACAGAACCCTGTGGCACACCAAAAGGGGCTGGGACCCAAGATGACCTCGAGGCACCCAATACCACACAGTTAGTGCGCCCAGACAGCATTATTGTCTATTGTGTGAGTGCTTTTACTGTTACACTGCTAACATATGGTGTCCAGATATGTCAAACCGACCACATTATAACTGTCTGGTGTTAGACAACAATTTCTATATTGTATTATCGGCCAGTTCATGTTGCAGAGTATTTTATTTGCACCAGTGTGATCTAGTGTTTTGATTCAGACCCTGTACCTAGAGAATTTGTGCACAGAAGTAAAGAGATCGAAAATATTTCTGCAGTGCATAGTTCGCCAATGGTGAAGATTTTAATGTAAGTCCTACTAAGTTAACTTAGTTAAGTATGGATTGGCTACAGAATGACTAACTTTAATTTGAAAAGCAGGCATATACAATTGGACACAGAGTTGTCTAACTTTGTTGCCAGTTTTTCATGCCATTGGGACAAGCAAAGCGCTATAGTTGCACTTATACTACGGTAGTTAGTATCATAGGCGTACGGGAGGTTTCAGAAGTGGGGGGGCAAAAATTGAAGTTCTGCCCGAAAAATTTATCCGGCCAAAAAGTTTTTTTTTTGTCGTCCGCGACTATTTTTGCCCGAAAAACCAGACTTGCCCGAAAGTTGACGACCTTTTTTTTTTTTTTTTTTTTTAGTCGTCCGTCACTATTTTTGCCCGAAAAACCAGACTTGCCCGAAAGTTGACGACCTTTTTTTTCTTTTTTTTTTCCTTTTTTTTCTAGTCGTCCGCCACTATTTTTGCCCGAAAAACCAGACTTGCCCGAAAGTTAACGACCTTTTTTTTTTTTTTTTTTTAATTTTTTTAGTCGTTTGGGTCTGTGTTTGCCCGAAAAAACCACCAAACTTGCCCGAATCTGGGGGCAATTGCACCCCCTGCACCCCCGCCTCGTACGCCTATGGTTAGTATTAAAGTGTTTTAAAATAAATACATATCACTTTCTTGTTTTGTTTAGATCTCAT
The DNA here is from genome assembly GCA_945859605.1 of Lumbricus rubellus. Lineage (NCBI taxonomy): Eukaryota > Metazoa > Annelida > Clitellata > Crassiclitellata > Lumbricidae > Lumbricus > Lumbricus rubellus. The sequence continues at coordinate 7,031,976 of OX243813.1, read as the reverse complement.
GCAGCTTGTATTGAACAGAGTTTTCTCTTAAAGCTTTTTGGTTATCTGTCCCTTGTGTTTGCATCAGTGTTGTTAGAATGATAATCTATGAATATAAGATTGTGATTCCAGCGTTGTTTGGATCCCAAGGGACCCATGCGTGTTTTCTTATGCACTGTCTTCTACATAAACCATCGTTGCTAATGTTGGTCAGTGGACAGGAAGTATTTTTTTGACGAACCATCTTGTCCTTGCGTCGATTTTTTCAGGCGCAGCATCCGCTATCGATATTTTACAGCGCAGACCTTGGACACAGTTTTCCATTTCTTGTCTATTGCGTTCATGACCGAAGATTTATTGGTTGGACAGAAAAGCAATTTCCAGCCAAGACTTTCATTGTGCACCAAATGTCTTCGTGTTTCCTTTCGAGATCGATTGTGTATGCCACAGTGGTAGTAAAACGACGGTTCCTCGCAATAACGTGGAGCTTTACTGTTGGTTAACAATCTTTCCGAGCCACTCGCTGCAGTCACGTTTCTTTCCTATGTTTCGGTCTTATTAGGGGTCCAAGCCATGTTGATGAGCGCAGTGATTATAGCAGATGAATGCAGAATTCGAAACTTGAGTTCATGATAGGTAAAATGCAGTTTTGGACTCAGTATGTTGTACTTGTTTCATCGATTTCTGTTGCGAATGGCATATACCAGCATTTAAATAAATACTCAAGACGTATCTGTTTAAACAATCATATAAATGCCATTAAGTTTTTTAACTCGTGTACAGCGCTTTTTCCTTTGACCTTGGCTGAGCTATGACACTATGCATGTCGTCTCATTATTATTATTATTATTGTTGTTGTTGTTATTGTTATTATTTTTACTGATTAACACTAAAATATGATACCCATCTTTGTTTTGTTATTATGTCATGCTGCAATTTATTGCAGAGATCTTGCGTTTCTGTTTCTGTGATTAATTATTTGCATCTTTTAGCAGAATTCTAGGAAGCATATTTCCTAAATAAAAAATTTCTTCTGTTTGTAGTTTTGATTAATTTCTGCAGCAGTTGCTATGTTCGTGTTTTTATACGAAATGTTTATTTCACCTTTGAAGTCCTGAGATATGCGTTGCACTGTTCCTATGGTACAAATTTTTCATTTTTTAAATTATTTTATCAGGTTAACAGTTTTTTCGTGATTTGTTCATCAACTTTAATCTTATTTTTTCCACAAGATTTTTATAACCTTATGTGGCTACCATTTTACACCTTCTCAGTGACTTGTTTTTAGCTTAAAAACACCCAATTTTCTTATTTTGAATATCATCCACATTGTGCCAAGCAAATGTAAGCACGTGCCATCCCTAGAAGGTTTGGCGCGTGCTCAGTAAACACTTGAATGGCTCGTGCACCGGCGATCTTTTTGCTTGATCCCACGAGCCGCCCTTATCAACCCACCACTGTTTGCCTGTGGTTGCCCGGCCCAAGTTGACAAACTATCGAAAGATGATGGATGTTGCGAGTTCCTGGTCTCTGGAGTGCCACTCCGGTTGTGTCCTAGGATCACCGGCGATGCCATCCAATATTTCAAAGGGTCCGTGCGTCATAAATGCGACGCGTTATCAGGAGGACTGAATAAACTCCGATGTACGGCGACCTGTTTGTTGCGCTTTCTAGATTGGATCGGGCGGATTCCGGCGACTTAAATCTCGAATTGATCTCTGCCGGACTTATTTATCTACGCTGTTCTGTGCAAATGATGCTTGATCTGCTGCGTCCAGAGCACTGACAAGGCAGGCAAAAAAGTGGTTACTTTGCGCTCTAATGTGACAGCTTTGTTGGAAAAGGAGGTTTATAAATGATGACGTGCAAGCATGCAGACGCAGTTAGTTTGGTTGATGGTTCTTTCTTTGGGAAAGTAATGCGTAAGAGCAGGCATGTTCCTGATTTGCAGATTGGACATTGCATGTTATACATTGAGGGACAATAATTATAATCTATGTACTGTAGGTGTCGTTGAGAGTTATATGGATGTGCAGAAATCAAGTAAAATGGTATCGCTTTTTTGTGTGGAGGAGGAGGATGATCCAGATTTGATGAGGGCCTGTGACAACAGAGGCAGTTGCCCTCGACAGAAATTTGTTTGGCGTATCACAGCACTTATTAATTAGTGGAGATTGGAACTTCTTTTTAACCATGTTGTATAAATGCGTGTTTTTTGCGCCAACGCTTAATATATTATCGTTGCGTCTGGCTGACATGTGGTGGAAACATTTTCTGGATTCTATTTCGATATGCTGTTATTGACAGAATTGCAAAGCTCTGTCTGCTGCTGGTGCCTACGCTCAACCAGACCCTAGATAAAAAGCAGAGTTTCATAATCTGTTTGTCAGATTCTGTCACTGTAGTTATTGAAGGCGATTATATAATCTATACGTGGCTCAAGTGGAGCTGCAATATAAATTATATCTCTCCTTCTGCTATCAATTTGCGGTCGTGTGGGTTGGGCGGTGGTGCAGTTTTTATATCGAGATTGTTTCCAACTGCAAGGGGTGCAGGTTGGTGATAAAGCAGATTTGATGGCATATCAGAATTTTATTTCGGCTTAATATGTTTCTGGTCGAAATTCCAGCCACACGTGAATGGGACAAGTCTGAATGTTTATTATGATAACATTATAACGCTGGACCCAACCATACTGTATATATATATATATATACAGCAGTTTATATATATACATGAATATTCATGTGTGTGTTTAATTCATTGCTTTACTTACTCCAGCTATATATTTTATATACCCAGTAGTGTTCGGGTTGTGGTTGTGGTGCCCGCTTAAGAGTAAACTGATTAGAATTCTCTGTTGATTAATAGTTTCCTCTTCTCTGGAATTTCGGTTTTATATATAATACCGGTAGTTACTGAATGACTGTGGAATTTGTAGATTTCTTGGCACTTTTTGTTTCTTTTCTGCGAACGACCATGACGCCAGACAGACAAGAGTTGCCAGTTGTGCCACTCACAGAAATTTTTTGCATTTAAGGCATAGCTAAAAACTACAGTTAGACGTTTGGAGTCCAGCAGCTTTTAATTTAAACAAAAACTTTAAAATTGCTTTGTGGCTTTGCTTGTCCTTGAGAACAAGTGATTTATTTCACAGTTATTTTTCAACCGCTAATCTTGTATTGCATGTGGCAATGTGAAATTATTCTCTGCCTTTAGTCGTAATTAGTTTCGTATTGTCTTTTTCCATTCAGGCTGTCGTCGTCGTAGTCGTCTGCCGCCATGTTTCGCCTGACCGACGTCAGCAGCATGTCATCAACGCTCGTTGAGACCGTCTCCATCAACTACGAGGACTTCAGCGACAGCTTCCTCACGTGCGGAACCTGTCTGTGCATGTACGACGCCGTCGAGCACAACCCGAAGCTGCTCACGTGCTCGCACACCGTCTGCCACTCGTGCCTCGAGCGCATCATCGGCATGGACGGGCCGAGCAGCACTTCGTTTCGCTGTCCGATCTGTCGGGAGACGATCGCGGTGCCTCGTGGCGGCGTTCTCGCTTTCCCTCCGAGCTTCATCGTCAACCAGCTGCTCGATCTCATGGCACGCCAGCGCCGCGACATCGTGCCGAAGTGCTCGACTCACTCGCAGTCGGAGCTCTTGTTCTGCGAGTCGTGTGACTCCGTCTTCTGTATGGAATGCACCGGCGGCAACCACAACAGCCGCGGAGCGAGCGCGCACACCGTCATTCCGTTCTCCGTCGCGATCAAGCGTATGTCGGAGATTCTGCTGTACAAGGCTGGCCAGTGCATGAAGAATCTCGACACCGCTTCGCTGGCGGTTAACGAGGAGATGGGAAGGCTTGATAGCAATGCGGAGGTCTGCGTGGAAACGGCTAGCCAGGTTTTCCAGGTCGGTATGATTATTATTGATGTTTTGAATATTATGAGTATCTCATGCGAAATTTGCAGCATTGCCACTCCTTGGTTTTTTTCACAAGATTTTGGGTTTTTCGATCGGAACTTGGGAAATGGGGTTTTTCGGGAAGAACTTGGGTTTTTTGCTTAGGTTTTTGTTTCGACTAAAAAACTCGGGAAATTATGGAGATTTCGGAAAGATTTGGTCCGGATGACTAAAACAAGATCATCAGAAGTTTTGGATGGAAAATTTTGGACACTGGAAATTTCTCTAAAAACTCTTGTTATAAACTAATCGACACTTTCCTCTTTGACTGTGCCTGGGTCGGAAGGCCTCTGAATAGTTATCTTGAAGGGTGCTATATAAATTTCTTAGATTAGACAGATATTGACATGATGCAGTTCAAGCAGTTGTGCCTCATATCATCACTATTCTTTTCTCTTGTCAACTGGTGAAGCACAAGGCAGACAAAGATAGGATCTGGAATTTAGGTAGTCGTCAGATGTACATTTTTCTTGCTAGCTTGTGTCTTATTAATTTGATCTCAACTGTACTTTTTTATTACACGTTTAATTTTTTTTTATTGTTTTTTTTTACATTTGGGGTCATGTATGATTTTACAAATCAGTGATTTCTTCTGGTAAACTAAATTTTGGTTGCTGTCCTTTAATATATAGAGTTCAATAAATGTTGGATCTATAAAAGTCTGTTTCTTTTGTTGTTGCACAGGACGTGGTGAACATGGTTGAGAAGAGAAAGCACGAAGTCATCGTCATGGTGAAGCGAGTACGCGACGAAAAGAAGAAAGTCCTTCGAGAACAGCTCGACATCATCGAAGCGGAAAAGTTGAAGCTACGCAACGACTGCCAAGGTCTTCAGCACCAAATCGAAGTGCGTAACATCACGACGAAGATCGGACACCTCAACGAAAAGCTCGACATGTCCACAACGCTTCTCGAACCGCGTGAGAACGCGTTTATGCTGTTCGACTATCGGCACAACGCATCGATGCCGTCCATAGGAAACGCGCTCACGCAGTTCGGGAAAATCCAGATCAGCAAGACGTTTCCGTCGCTGTGCACGGCCGTCTTCGACTCGGACGTCATCGTTCACATAAAGAGTCGCGTTCTCATTCGAACTGTCGATTACTACGGCAACGTGCAGGTGAGCGGCGGCGATCCCGTCACCGTCGAGCTGAAGTACGAGAGCGGAGCGACAAACTATCTCGACATCCAGGACAACGACGACGGAACGTACGCCGTCGAATTCACGCCGAAGATCCCCGGAATGCACCGGCTGTTCATCAAGGTCTTCAACCGATCGATTAAGGACAGCCCGTTCGTGCTGAACGCTACGGAACATATCAACCCGGTGGCAAAGGTCGGGAAGTCCGGGTGCGGGGAACTCGACTTCAAGCAGCCAATCAACGTCGTCGTAGGCAATGACGATCAGATCTACGTTCTCGACACGGGCAACAGTCGGATAAAGGTTCTCGATATCGGCGGAAACTTCGTGAGGCATCTCAGCGAGACGGGTTTGGAGCAGCACAGCGGAACCGGAATGGCGCTGACGTCGACGGGGAACCTCGTCGTCGTGAACTGGCGGACGAAACGAGTCACGGAAATAAGCGTCACCACCGGGGAGATGGTGCGAAGTTTCACGTGTTCGAATTTCGTCGAACCCATCGCCGTCGCCGCGAATCTCCACGGCGAAGTTTTCGTTGCGGACAATGGCGTCGGGAAAGTTTTCGTCTTCGACGGAGACGGAAAACTGATCCGAACGATCGGAAGCCGCGGGGAGAAACCCGGTCAACTGAAGCTCGTGAGTTACATCTACTCGGCGCCGGGCGACGCTCTACTCGTGTGCGATCATCGTGTTCAGGCCTTCTCACGAACCGGCGATCTCCTCTACGAGTTCCCGCAGGCGGAGACCTCGTCCCGCGGCCAGTACGGAGGAGTAACGGTCGACAGACTGGGCAACTATTTGCTGACGAGATCTGAGAGAGGGAGATGTGTCGTGCAGGTGTACAACCTGACGAGGCAGTGGTTGTTCAACATCGACAGTTTTGCGGATAAACTGAAGCGACCGAGCGGTCTGGTTGCGATGTCCGATGGACGCCACGTTTGTGTGGCCGATCTGGGAAACGATTGCATCAAGAAGTTTCGGTATCTGTAGACATGTTGTGAGGGACTGATGACGAAGTGTGGCGTGAGAACGTTAGGTGATTGATTTTCAGAGATAGGTTTTTAATTTAAATCGGACTGGTTTAGGCTTCCGACGACTGACGTTGGGGCATCAATTATGAAATGATGAACAGTATTAAGTGTACTGTGTCTGTTGTTTGTCATCTGTTGCCGATGTGTTTCTGTTGTTGTAGTTGCATGATAAGATTCTCCAGTAAAGCTGCAGAATATCTGTATATCTGTGAGACGTCGTGTACATTGACGGACGTAAGACTGTGAGGCTTGGGTGTGTCGGCACCACGGGGCATTATTTAGTCAGCACACCGAAGTGTAAAATTATTGTTCATTGATGTAATGTTCTTGACACTTTGAGATGTAGTCTTTGTTTTTTATTTGTTTTTTCCGTGCTGGTATAAGCTGTAAGATTTGTGTCGACTATTATATGTAATAAATTCAGTTAAATGACTTCCCAAATCGTGAACTGCTGACTAGGCTAATATTGCTTGAAGAGAAAAGTTATATATCTCCACTGTTGAGTTTTGATTGTGGTTCTCTAATGGTTGTGCATGACTGTTGAAAATTGACAGTCATTTCAATGAAAAAAGTGTTTTTGGGCCTGTTGTTTCAGGATATTATCTTTCTGCAACAGATATTTTGAAATTGAGCTATGAAGTGAGAGCTAGGACTGTTTTGGTTCATTTTAGTGGTCTATGTCCTTGAAATATATCCTACTGATTGGAGAAGCTGCAAAGATTATCACCAATGAAAGTGATAGTTCTTTGGTAGTACAGTAGTCTTTGGATAGGTTTAACACGTATTTTTAAAGACACACTGCGTTGGTTTCATAGTCACTTTGAATACATGCTCATCGGTAAAGTGTTAAAGGCCACTTGAAGTTACTGGTTTTGGCTCCATCACTGGATCCTGAGCTGTGGTTGCTAGGGTGCTTGTTGTTTTCCTTTTGGTTGTTGGGGTTCCTTGGAAAACCTTGTTGAAAGCTGTCTGTCAAGCACTACCAATATATATATATATATATATATATATATATATATAATAGACATATTGTTAGCCCTTTGAAGTGTGACCATCCATGAGATGATACCATGCTACCAGGAATCCCTTCAGTCTCTATCCTACATGACTCGTTACGAGTACCAATGCAGAGCTGGTAGTTGTAAGAAACAATTGTTGAGCTAAGTAAATAAGTAAGTAAGGATACTCTTTATTTGACTAGCAGCAAATGCACAGTAGTTTACAGTTAAGAAATAAATAATATAAATATTTATGCAGAGTAATACAACATTCTCACCATAAAACTTCTTTGGCAAATGCATCAACTCTAGGTACTAGTTATTGTGTAGTTACGCTTCAGTTGTGTGTGGACATCAGTAGGAAACTTCTGTGGAGGTATCCAAGGAGACACACAACTGTATTACCAAGTAATATTGTAATTGTATTAATGACAGTTACCGGTTCTTGAGTCAGTCAATAAAATTATTAATGCCATATAAATTGCAAATTATAGCCCTTGCTAACCTTAAAAAGAATACTGTGGATTACATTATAGTTTCAGGCCAGTCCTATTGACATAACACTTGACACAAGTTCAACTCTGACCTCTTCAATTCTCTTGATCTCTTGAATCCAGAAGGTGTATTTCTACTGATTCTTTTTTATCTCCAAGTGCTAAGTTTGTTTGAACGTGAGGCACAACTCGTTTGTGGGTAGCGTACTTCCCGAAACCTTTATAATTTGATGCGTTGGAAATGCGATTGCAAAGACTGTGTGCTGAGAACTTCTAAAGCAAACTGCTTGCAAATACCAAAATTGCCTCTTAGATGATTTTTATGCAATTTCCGTGCAATTTTTTCCAGTGTGTTGTGCAATTCTGACAACTTTGTAAGATCTTGTAGCTGTGCATATGTAGGCCAGATTAGATCAAGTTGGACTATGCAAACACTAATCAACGATTAGATTTTAGTCATGAGTAAGTAGCAGTGTTTATCTGTAGTCAACTTTTCTAACAAAGGATGTAATTGTTGTTTATGTAATTTCTTTGGTTATTTTATAGCTCTGTTATTTTCGTGAGTGAATCATGGCAATGGAGTTGCTTGCCCCATCAGTCAGTTATTGTGGTTGGACATACTTATAAAGCTAGTACAGAGTTATGTACAGAAAAGTTGTTTTAAGTTCTTTAATTATGTTTGGGAAAATGTATGCGGAAGTTTTGTAATGCTATTTAGTTGGATTTCTGCCTTTTTAAAACTGAATGTGAAGCCAGAATGATTCTTGATCTTCTTCAAACAGAGCAATCCATTTTTTTTCTAAGTTACTGTTTGCTCGTCAAGTCAATGTATTTTTGTTAATTAGATGGATTACCACTTAGACTATGGTTTTTTTTCTATGCTCCATGTTTTTTGTGATATGTTCAAGTAACGAAGTTTATGTTCAAGTAACGAAGTTGTTTGACAGCACAGATTTGTTCAAGTGGAGGTTGCGGGATGTGCTGCTTGTTTCTGTCAGCTCTGCGATGTTCTCAGATGTTGTTAACTCTTGACCTAAATCTCATTGTTTTTCACACTGATTATTTTCCGCCTCCGTAGCCTGTAATGTGGTGGTTTCTGGCGCCTTGCGGTTTGAATTACTTTTATTCTGATTTCTCGAATTTCGTTTTTGTTTAGGAGGGACCATCAGTTGATGGCGTGTGCGTAACAATAAGAAAACAATGGTGCTGTTAGGCATTGTTTCACAGTTCTGAACAGATTGCATGTTTTTTGTGCCACTTAAAACTCTCCCTGTTCTGTTGGTAACATTATATTGCATCATCGTAGTAACAAAGAAATAAAGAAGACATGAGTAGTTTTTTCTGTTTTCAGTATTTAGAACTTTAATAATGACTAGTTGCATTGGTTTCCTAGCCACATATAGTTCACGCTTGCCATTAAAGTGTTGACGCAAGTGTATAAAGGTTGGCAGCAAACCCATAAGTTTCATATTCTCATAAAAATTATATTGATTTGTAGAGCAGTATAATTTTGGTTTTGCATGTCACTATTGATCTTTTTCATTGCTACTTCATTCGGAATGGATCATCTTAATTTTCGCGCAACATGCAAATTTCTCTTTGTCAGGCTTTTCCTCCGATGTAGTGAGACCTCATTGTAGTTACTGTTATCGTTAATATATAGTTTATGTTTAATTAAAGTACAGGTGCAATGTGCATGTTGTGGATCCCAGTTTTTTTATTCCTTTGCTTGTGTACCCAGTGTATATAAAAGGAATTTAAAAATATATATGTATATATTTGCAGTATCTGTGAAACCATGGTCCTCTTTGTAGTCTGTTATTGGCTGTTGATATCTTTTCTACTTAGATCATTCAGTTCAGGCGCCATCTTGTCTTGTACAAAGCTATTGTCTTCGTTTATGATACTGTCCGTCCTGTTGTTGTTCCCATGCTCTATCTGTTAATGTATCTATTAGGACAATTTGTATGGCACCTTTTAAGATCATTCTGTTTAATATATTCTGACTTTCAGACACTTCTGTTGCACTTTCAATGTCTTTTTGTTACCCTTGCCTCATCCACTAAGTTCTGCTAAATTACCATCATGTCTGGTACAAGCAGATTCTGCAAATTGTGAAGAATACCGAGCAGCTAAATTGTCTGGTTGCAGTTGTGGCATATAGCCAGACATTTTGTAGCTCTTGTGGTGATTACTCTGACAAAATGGTCCGGTGTTGTGTGATATATACATGTACCACACTAGACAGTTTGTGTGTGATTTGACCACTGCTGGTGTGCAGATATTTCTTTTAAGAGTGTGTCCACATCCCATACTAAGCATGTAACTCTCCCTGATTGAGCAAAAGCAGTACATGGCTTCCATTCCCCATTTTGGAGGTCACAGTTTAGCTAGATTTCTGAGTCCTAAACAGTGCTGTCTGTATATATTTAAGTCACATGTTGTAACATTTTAAAACTTGCCGGACGTGTAAGAGCTTTGCATGAGCGGGTTGCGTTATATACGAGTGTAGCAAATATCATTACATAATACATATGGCAGTTGACAGGGTACTTTGAAGCTCAGATACACTGCAGTGCAACCATCATCAGTTTTAGCATTTCATTCGTTAGCTTTTTTGAGCCGTGATTAGAATAAATCTGAAGTACAGCTTGACAAATTGTTGTAGATTTCCACACCAGTTGCCATTGTTTATATTAGGTTTCATTAATATTTCATTGTGCACAAGTAGCACAGTTAGCTTGGCATTCAATTACATAGCTTATGTGGTGTACTCACTGCTCAGGTGTTCAGCAACTTGCTGTCATAAGTTCTTGACATACCTGAATGATCTAAGAATTGGAGTAATGGTCTGTAAAGTACTTTTTATCGAATTGGTAAAAATGCTGCGGAAAATTTTGAATTGATGACTACTAGCACTGGTTTCTTTCTGGATTGTTTATTTTGGTTACCACTACAAGAATTTTTTTCTTGACTGGTAAATACCATTACTATATTTAGCTGATTGGTATGGACTATTCTGTCGCATTGAAACACCGAAACAGCTATAGATGCTCAGTAGATTTACCATTAGAAGGAGATACAGTAAAGACCAATGTTGTATTTTGATTGATTATAATTATTGAAGCCTGTTTTACCTGATGCATGTAAATTACGATTGTGCGAATGATTTTATCTAAACTTATCCTAGAAATATCAATTACCTGATACCTTTTGACTTGTGTGCCATATGTTAGTTTGATGAACCAGTTTTTTAGAAGTAAGCTTTCATTTCAGTTTTCCTTTCAAGATGGTACACGTAATTGGTATAAGCTGACCCTTTCAAGGCCTGTGTTACTATGGGTGACATTTAAAATCGATTTTTATTTAAGGATCAATGCAAGCAACAATTTGAAGATGTTGGTATGTGAACAAGCAAAAGTTGTGTGTACACAAGTCTAGTTTCGACATGGACTAAACAGCTAAAACGAAGAGAAACAATAGCAGTGGCATGGATGAAAGGATAATGTAATATGCTGAAGACTGATCTGTCTCTTGTTCTGCTCTCAGACAATAATGCATGGCATCTGTTACGAAGAATTTTGATCTGCATCGGACATATCAGTTTGATATTTACGAACACCGTAGTAATTGTCTGATCTCGTTGTTTCTTGCGGTGTTTATATCAACAATTAGCTTGCGTAGAATTTCCACACTTTGCGGCGGTTGCTTTCGGAGTGATCATTTTCAGTGATTTGCACAGTTTTTATGAGTTCAATAAAGTATGATGGGATAGCTAGCTGTGTTGCAGCCTGTTATGTCATAGGTGTTCAATCATCCGTGAATGTTCCGTGTCTTGTCTTTGCTTATCAAAATGTTTTCTTTAGCTCAGTCTGGTCTGTTTTCATCCAGTCAATCCAGGATGTTTGATGGAACAGGATTCATCAGTTTTCTCTTTGTTTTGCCCTGTCTGAAGTTGTCTTTTGCCCTTTTCCCAATATCCAGTCCAGCAGTCTACTTTTCAGTCTACTTATAGTCAACCATCAGTTGCTTTCTAAGCGAATTGTGGTATTGTATGGGCTCACTGTATCGTATAATATTATGTTACGTTATGGTATTGTATTGGACACTTTGTTATCTTGTAGCAACATAAATGTTGAATCGAGTCCACTTTTGTTTAAGGTACTGTACCATCTTTTTCGCTTGATTGCTGGAATGTGAGGACCTTGTTGATTTCCATTTCTGTTCACCTGATTTGTGTTCGTTGTATCCAAAGCCCCAATCTTTCATTCTCTGTTACAAATAGACGGACTTCTGTCATCCATTTCATGTGAAGCTGCGTTATTCCAGTCATCTTTACGTTGAACCTTCTTTAGAGTCCATCGCTCTTATCGGGATTGTTCCTCCCACACTCCTTGTGGGTCATAATCTTACCCTTCAATTGCTGTGATGTAATGACTTTTGGTTTTCTTGTGTGTTTTGGCCAGCCATGTTTTCATGAATATTGGAACGCAACATGTTTCCTATAGATGGGTCAATTTTGACATCTTTTAACACTTCAGGTATTTGAGTAATGTTTGCGATAACTCTTAGGCAATTGAGTGTTGCATAATATCATTTAGCTGTAGTGTATATCACAACTGCTTCATAGTGTTGGCTTTTTATAAGAAGGTATACGGCATTTATAATTAAGTGTGAGAATCATGTATAAGTTAGCAGTTGGTTTTTCTTCCTGCTACAGTCGTAGCTCACTGTCCTTTGTGTAGAGTATCTTATCCATTTTTCAATATCCTCTTTAACCTGTCGGACATTTCAATCTGTACTGATTGAAGATTTAGACTTGTATTGTATTTATATAGCGCCTCTTGCAGAATAACTGACAATTCAGAGGCGCTCTCAGCATGAAATCTCTGTGGAATAAGAAATGCTTTTAAGAATGAGACAGTTGAAGAAAAACAAGTTATTAGTTATGCATTGTACAAGTACAACACATTATGTTGTTTAGTTTTGGTTGACCCCAGAATATTTCGGCAGTGTTCAATCATCAACTGCTTTATAATACAATGACAGATCTGGTATGTTGCCTCTTCTAACCTTTTGCTCATGTGCTTTCTCCTTTCTCTTTGTAGGGAATACAGTAAGCTGGCGAAATGTGCATCATTAGAGTTGGTGAAAATGTTCTGTTGGCAGCTAGAGCACACAGTTCAACGAATGATAGCATCGTGGAGAGATTAAGGTGAACAGTTGACATGCACGTTGATGTGCAAATCTAAAGGAAGCATCACATCCACATGCCAATCGATTTAGTGGATGGAGATGGTGGAACTGGAGATCAAATTTTTTGCATGCAGAAATGTGCATTTTAGAGTAATTTAAAATGCAATAAGAACAGTATTTAACGATTGCATTGTGAAGAAAATGAATGAGATCTGGACTGAATGCAGTTAACAAATTTTAGTTTAGTGCTGATAGCATGGAACCTACTAAAGTACATTCTATGTAAGGGGTTATGAAACAGTGAGGAAGCTTATAGACATTTTAAGCTGGCAGATGGTTTTATTGTATGCAAGCAATAAATGAGGATGCACATGGTGTCAAGGGCGGATACAGAAATTTTGGACGGGGGGGGGCCAAAAATTCTTGGTCTTGGGTTCGGGAAAAAATTTAGGCCTTGGGCATTTCTTAATAGGGGGGGCCAAATTGTACAATATGTACATTGTTCCACAGCATGTTCAATCCAAATGGGGGGGCCACGATACATGGGAATTCTAAATGGGGGGGGCCATGGCCGGATAAGCCCCCCCCTGGATCCGCCCCTGCATGGTGTATAGGATTATGTGGTTAAGATATCAGAATTGTAAATGAGGAAGAAGGTTCTTGAAAGTAATTGTGCATTGGTGTGACATGTTTAAAGCCTGCTAGATTCTCGTAGTGATTGAAAGTAAGTGGAAATGGTTTTAGGTGGAGACCACAGCCAGAATAACTGTGAATACTTGATCTGTTTATGGAAACTGAGCAGATAAACTTCAGCATCGACAAAATGCTAGTACTCTGATGAATATGCACTTGTAACAGATTGCAAGTTCTTCCACATGAAAAATGTTCCTCTAAATTGAGCCACACAGCAGTTTTGTGGCTCTGCACGCTGTAAGAAATGGTTAAGTCGGTTTGAACTCATCCAAAGCAGTTTTTCATAAATCAAGTTCCAAGATCCACACATACGATGTGAAACAGGTGTTGTTTCCAATCCTATCTCTGCAAACGTTTAAGCACAACTGCTTGGCACCATTCTTTAGTCCTTTGTGAGGTTATTGGGTGCAGATCTAAATGCCAGCAAAGACCCGAAAAGTTCAGGTAATGTAATGTAAAGTTTAAGTAATGTAATCTGACATAATTTGACATTTTGTAGCACCTTAAATTCAGCTTTAGAATAGATCCGCTAGAAATCAGCATATCGGTATATATTTAAATACACAGAACATTTAACATATTTAAATGTTTGATGTGCTGGACACAACTTACACAAGCCAAATAAAGTATTATATCAGCTATTAATTTGCTCAAGCTCTCTTGCACAAAGTGAATCTTGATTTCGTGTAGGCCTAATGCCAGCCAATCTGGTATAGCCTATTCAGTAGATGCAAGATGTAGGCCTAGCTGTCTATAATTGGCAGTGCCTCTCAGACTCGACCCGACCTAGTGCGCATGCGTACAGGAGTATCTATTCTGCATATAATAATTTATAATTAGGCCTATGTGGCATAACCTAGGAGGTGGTAGACTCTACCACCTTCTAGGTTATGCCACATAGGCCTCAGGTAGACAGTGATTCAACGGTATTAGGCCTGCAATCTAGGCCCTACATGTGTGACGGGTTAACCTAGACTGTTAATTATATTAGGCCTAGTCCGATAAAACAGAAGCAGGCCTAGGATATTGTAACAACTAAATTGATGTAGGCCTAAATATCCGAAATATAGCCTATATATACTGCATTTATTCAGCATGTCTTAGCTCCATAGGCCTACAAAGCCATGTCAAGAATACCAGAAAGCGGAAAACAGACGAAACTACGTGGGCCTGTACGAACAATCTCGGCTAGGAAAGCGGGATTCACAAACTGGCAATCAATCTTTTGGAAGCTCGTTCAAAGAGATCTTGTGCAGACTGCGGCGTAGATTAGGAAAGCCTGTAGTCCAAGCCTCTGAAGTCTGAACTTATAATCTCTTGCAGGAACTCAGAAAGGAGGAGGCTGGTGGGCCGAGCTACCGAAAGGTGAGATGAAGAACGAGTGAATATGATGAGCGGTTGAATAGTGAATCTAGCTCGTGGTGGTGGAAGCAACTTAAAGGTCTTTGGTGGAAGGATCTCAGAAAAAGGAGACTGGAGTGCCGAGATAGAGAAATATGACGATGACGATGATCTCAAAGAATATAAACTCGTTGCTCTCGCAGAATCTCGCGAGCTATTAATATCGCTTATTTGCATACGTGCGCTAACGATCAGAAATAAATTGTTTTTTTGCGAAAAATTGTGATTTCTAATCGGTGAAAATGTATGCAAATAGGTTATCTTTTGTTTTATCTATTTAATTTATGCGTTATCGGTTTGTGTTCTTTGTGATAAAAGTTGATGAAAATTGTGTAGTGACGCCGGTACTTAACGATTTTAAGATTTATGTAGCGCTGATATACAACGCATGTCAGTACTGTTGGTTAATCGTATCGGAAACTCAGAACTTCTAAAGCGCCCACAAATGCTAAGTCGCGGGAAGCAGCTTATTCATAGGCACCGATTGCTTGCAGGATTCCATCCGGGAACTCCTTGCACATTGACGCTAATTAAAGCTGGTAAACACGCACACTGCGTGCCCGTACTCCAAACAATATGGCTGGCAACGAATGCAATAAAATTAGAGCGCGACCCATGGACCTTAAAGCTTGCTTGGAAATGTGATTTAAGAAAAGATTGATTGGCGATGCCCATGACGATCTAAATGTTACAATGATTATTTAGTAATGAGCCACCAGGTTGATTAAATTTCTGATTTGTGATGGTAGGAATTCAGATGCTGATAATTCCGACTAAACCTCGCTGGAATGGAGCTGCGGCCAAGGTCAACGTTTTTTCAGAGCCCACCTGGCATGTCTTTGGGCTGGAATTGTAAGCCTGGAGGAAGTCGCCGTGGACGTAAACCAAAAGCACGAAAAAAGTATGACACATTTGTTCTTTAAATCTTTTGGCTACAATTTCTGAAGCATTGGTTTGGACGTGCTGCAGCTACTCGACATTTTATACGGTCTCAATTTTAGTCTGTGACTATGTTTGACAGTTTGCCTATTCACATGAATTGTTAAAGACTTACAGTGCAGGACAATATTTTACTCAAGTGTTCAGTTGAGTTGCATTAAATATCTTTGACTTTAGGTTTACTGTTGTGGCAATAAGAAATCTGAAGCATGCTTTATAAATACCTGTAATTAATGCTATTGAACATTTCCATAAATATTACATATCTGGTTCAGTTTAGTCTACAAGTTAATTATAGAGCATTAATAGGAGTGTCATGTTCGTATAATGCTGAACATTGCATTTGCATCTCAGTGAATGTTATTGCAACTGACCCCAGTAATTGTGCTGTGTAACAAATTGCACTTCATAAACTCAAACTTCTAAAGTAGTTCTTGAAAGCTGAGTCCAGGGCAGCACAGCTTATTCAAGAATGCTGTGTCATGTCAGAGGGGTTGTCCAGTGGAGATCCAAGTCCGATTTGCCAGGGAGTTGTCACTAAGTCAGTTGCAAGGAGTTGACATTTGTCTATTCTTACTGTGCCTGAATGATGCAGCTGTGTGAGATGAGAGTTTATATTAACATAGAAAGAATGGTTGCCACATTTTGTGTACTTCATTACCAGTAGACTTTGAAAAATATATTTGTTGCAAGTGTCTTTAACATGATCTTTTAGTGTGGTTGATTTTGGGAGAACCGTTGAGTTTAACAATCCAACTTTCGCGTGCGACTTCATGTCGCAGCTGTACGCGCTTTACCAGCAAGGCATCTGCTGCGATGTTGTGTTGTCAACGGGAGACTACGAGACATCGACTCATAAGGTTGTCCTCATGGCATCGTCGGAGTATTTCAAGTCGTTGTTCCTCACACCCGACTTGGTTAAAGATTTTATTGTTCTGCCTCCAGGTAAATGAAATATTGATTGAATATTGATGGAAAGATTGCATCATGAAACTGTTGCTTTAGTTCTTGAATTCTTCTTCTAACTTTCTCGACCTTTTTCAGTTCTGATTCTAACTTTCGTTAGTTTTTTTATGTTGTTATTCTGATCTTCTAAAGCCTAAATTGAGTTAGAGTGGTTAAATTTTTTGTCAAACTCATTTTATGTTGTTTGTCCAATTTTAAACCCATTATGGTTTTTTTTTTGGCCTTAGAGAAAAATTTGCTTTTTCAACAGCATAAACAAAGAAGGCGGCCACTTAGATTTTATTTGCCGACATTTTTTATGTTGAAAAGTGTTTTAGAGGTTCTGTAATTAATTTGTCTCGTTTGCTGACAATTTCTTTTGATTAGTTTTCATTTTCATCATCACAAAATGCTAAAATTTGCTGTTTTGCGTGACGTTGCATTTAGAATTCCTCACCATGCTACAATGTTTTCCAATTGTTAAACTTTCTTTAATAGACGTCAGCAGTGAAGCCCTGAAGTCAGTGATGTCCTACATGTACACCGGTCTGCTCTATCTCAACCTTGAGAATGTGCAATTAACGCTGATCACAGCTGAGCAACTTCAAATCAAGTCAGCCGTGGAATTGTGCCATCAGTTCCTGAACTACAGTGGAATTAATCTGGATACATCTTTGTCCTTCCTTGCCAGTGGAGCTAGCCTACAGCTTGACCAGGTTAGAAACATGTTGTACATAGAAAATAGGGTTGCAATATCTCTTTCATTAGCAAACAGATTATTGGTTATAGAAATCTCATTTTAAGCCAATTGTTTTTTTAAAGATTGGCCTTGGAAGAAAATTTGCCATTCCCAGATGGCAGCGATAAACAAATATGGTGGCTGCTGGGCTGCTTGCATTCGACAACGTTTTCAACTAAAAAAGGTGTTTAAGAGGTTCTGTAATTAATTCGTCTCATTTACTGGCACCAAATTTTATGTTTTCGATGTTTTCATTTAAAATTGCTGTCACTAAATGTTAAAATTTGATGGTGACGATGAACATTGCATTCGAGTACCGCATCACAGTATTTTAGCACTGTATCACAGTACCATACATCGATATCTATCGTACCATGGGTCAGCGACCTCATATATATTATAGGCTGTGGGTAGCGTCGTAGCTACCTTTTAGTTGTTGTTATTAGTATGCGGTCATGGTAACATGGAAGCTTGGTAGTCAGTTCATATGCATGAATTATCTCTTATTATTTCTTAAAATGTGCGACATGCAACAGGAGGGAGCGGTCGAAAATTTGATTTTGGTTGTAAACGTAATATATGGATGTGCCCTAAATCGACGGAATCATTTGTGGCATGCATTCATTTGTGGCATGTTAAAGTTGAGTGTTTGCAACTTGCAGGTGAATGATGTTGTCATCAAGGAGGAGATTTCTAGCTTTGAAGAAGCCGAGATTGAAATCAAGGTGCCGGCGTCAGAATTGCTGGAGATTCAAGCTATTGGTGACAGTTTTACCGCAGTTCGTGCGGCTGATTCAGCTGTGAATGGCATGAATGGCAGCTCAAAGAAAAGGACCAAATCTCGCCTTAACCAGGAGAACACCGAACGGTCCGAGAACGTATATAAAATGGACGCAAGGAAAGAGAGAAAGCTTTCGAATCACCCGAATAAATCGTCGAATATCCTGGAATCCAAAAAAAACAAAAGAGAAAACGTACGTGAAAAGGACGCAAGGAAAGAGAGAAAGCTTTCAAATCATGTGAATATCCTAGAATCTAAAAAAGCCAAAAGAGATTCTGCAATATGCGTCCCAACGCCTCTGCGCTGTGATTCGCGTCTGAAAGGTCCTCCATCTAGCGTACCTGGATTCGGTAAAAGAGGAAAAAGAGGCCCCTACAAAAAGAGACAAGGAAAACGCGTTCACAATCCACCCAAAAGAAACATCATTGAACTAGGACAAATGCTGTTGGCGCGTGGCACCAAGTATAAGTGCAATATCTGCGGTGTTGGGTTTAGAAAATACTCCGGTCTTATTGTTCACATGAGATTCATTCATCGCGTTCGCCAGCTGTCCCTGGCCGTTCGAACTTATAGAAAGCTGCTGCGGTCAGTTATTTTACGTGTCAGACGTTCTCTGCCTTGCGAATCACATTCGCTGCCTCCGGAAGGCTGCGATAGTCAGAAGGTTTCTTGTTTGCGTTGTCCTAGAACATTCTGCTTGCGTTCACGTCTGTCAGCTCATCTTCTGAAATGCCATTCAATGTCACGGCCAATCGTACCGGAACAAAAGAAAACATCTTTCAGTGACAGGGTCAAACGAAGTCGTTTGACTCGAGCACGAATCCACAAGTGTCGGTTTTGTAAACGACCATTTTCCCATGCGTCCGTGCTTGACACGCACTGTCTTATCAAGCACAAGCGGATAAAACGTGAGCCCTGCACGGATGGTGAGGATGTGCCACGAGAAAGACGCGTCCGGGTAACATGGACGTGTAAAGAGATTGACTGTGAAAAAACGTGTTCGTGCATCAAGGATCTGAAGAAGCACATGGCGATGAAACATCCGAATGTTATCTACTCTTGTCCTGATTGCAGATTCAGTTGCCAGGTCGAGAAGCTCTTTCAAAGGTTGTTCCCTCTGACTTTTCTCTTCGACTAGAAAAACATTACATGTATCATGATATTAAAAATGTTTAACTATGATCTTAGCTAAGCGCAGTACTGTACTCGGAGTGAGCGATGTTGAAAATTTAAGTGGAAATTGTTGAAGTTTTGCCGAATTCAAGTTACTAAGGCGTAAAAAAAAATGTTGTGTTTCCGGTAACGCGACCGACCCGTTTTTACGGCCGCGACCCAAATATTTTTGTAAAAAAATTTTATTTTTAAAAAAAAATTTAAAAAAAATTTTTTTCCCAAAAAAAATTTAAATTTTTTTTCAAAAAATATTTTTTTAACATTTGTATTGACATAACATAAGAGATGACAACAAAATGAAATTAATAGGACTGTTTCTAGAGCAGTTTTAGGTGCAGACAGTCGGGAAATAGGCAGTTTATACTTGCTTAGAACACGTACTATGTTTCAGCGTGCAAAAAGGACTAGTGGGGTATACTTTTTCGGATAGTCACTGCATAAAAATATTTTACAAAATAAAAATATTTTCCGACCTACCTACCCAATTTTTTTTAGCTCTGTTACCGGAAACACAACATTTTTTTTAGGCCTAAGTGTTTGAGAGTTTATAAGGTGCCCCTTACAGCACTAGCTACTGAAATGTATCGTATCGTATTAAAACATTTATAAAGCGCCTTCTACTAGGGTGAACCGTTTAGAGGCGCTTTTCCAACAATACTTAAGAGAGTACTCAAAGTGACTGGGAGATCAATGCAGCTCATTCTTAAGGTGTATAGGTGAGTTAAATTGTAAACTGAGTAGGTAGTATAGAACTTCTGTAAATAACATTTTGTGTGGTTGTTTTGGATAATTATTTAGGCACAGGAATCAGAGGCATGGAAAGAGACAGATCTGTGATTTGTGCGGCAAGGCATGTCCAAAGCTGTCGTTGCTGAAGCAGCACATGTACATTCATCACAAAGTCATTGATCCAACACTGAAGGTCTGTTGTATGCTTTAATTTGTTCACTTTAGTGTATGTTGTGTCATGCAAAATTTCAATTTGCCTGAGAAGTAAGAGTTGCTTTGGAAACCTGTTTGCAAAATGTAAAGAGACTTAATGTAATGTAATCAGTAATTTCTACAGTGCCACTCACAGTTGAAGCCATTCAGTAGCGCTCCCATGTGTTCACTAAAGTGCAGACTTTAATCCTTATATAGTACTAGCTGAACCCGGCCACACGTTGCTGTGGCTGAAAAGAGCCTCCCCTCCCCTTCCCCCTCCCTTTGCGATGGCGACGCGGATCACGCCATAAAACGCTTGAGCAAGAAGGCCGTAATGAAATACGAAGGCCGTAATGAAATGCGCTAAAGAAATTTACGGAACAAACATGCCCGAATTGGTATGCAAGGCTTATTGACGGGCGTAGGCTATGTGTTGAAAACG
The DNA here is from genome assembly GCA_945859605.1 of Lumbricus rubellus. Lineage (NCBI taxonomy): Eukaryota > Metazoa > Annelida > Clitellata > Crassiclitellata > Lumbricidae > Lumbricus > Lumbricus rubellus. Next base: position 7,011,141 of record OX243813.1, on the reverse strand, counting down.
GTGGAATTTTCAAAGTTGTTTTGTTGTTGAAAAGATTGCGCTTTTTGCGAAAAATCATTCTGCAAACCTGGCCGTGTTGGAACTAAACGTTTTGGTGAAGTTCTGAAAGCAATCGGCGCAGAAAGTTCGGAGATAACTTGCAAGGAGCCAAACGCGGTTACATTTTTATATATATAGATTTAGACACCTTTGTAGAAACACAGTTTCTTTGGATGTTTTTCTGATGTCATGTTTCTAGGAAGACTTGACTTTCTGATTTTCTGTTTAGCTTTACCAGTGTGCGTTTGAAGGCTGCACGTACGAATGCTGTTCTAAGCATCGTCTAGCCGACCACTGCAGTCGACATAATCTTGACAAGTCACTCAAGTGTGAGGAATGTGGAAAGGCTTTCAAGCATACACTGTAGGACCTCTCTTCAACTTATTATGTACAATTAAATTAATTGATTCGTTCAAGAATTTTTATAGCACCTCTACAATGGAACTACTCAGAAGTGCTCCAGATTCTCGTGTGGCAAAAAATCACTTTGAACAATGCTGAATTTAATTCACTAGTTGTGCCAGTACCCTAGATGTTATATTCTAGAATTATCGTATTAAAATTATTATAATTGTTATAATTATGCCTATCCGCCATAGCTACCATTTTGTTTTAGAGGACTGATTTCTTGGGTTTTTATTTATCTATGTTGCTCACCTTTTAACGTGGAGAATACAGTTTTGAGCCCCTGCCCCAAGATGATTACTGAACAAGTCGTTTACGTGCAACCTATGGTGACGTCGCCATTGAATAATATTGTAATTAATGCCTGGCATGAACTACGCTAGCGTCCATTTCCAGGTTGAAGTCAATTTTTTCCGACACCTGATTGTGTTATTGCAGAGGGCTGCAGAAGCACGTGAACACAATACATCATGGCATACGTCCTTTCATCTGTGACCAATGTGGAATGGCGTTTGGAACGGAGGGCGAACTGAAATCACATGTCAGTAGACATTCCAAGAGCAAACCATTCGAGTGCAGCCACTGTTCATATCGCACACGGGCCAAAGTCAACCTTCAGTGTAAGGATGGGCCATCTATAATATTGTTTCTTATATACATGTGTTTAATAGTGTTTCTGCTTAATGTAATAATTGTAATTGTGCATGATTATTTATATAGTGCTCACTGTTTCATGAAACTCTTCAATGGTGCTCTTGACCTGATTGTACAAGACCAGAACGTAATTGTCTTCAATTGCTTTTGCGGATCGAGGCATGGAAAGTGATATCACAGATTACAGGGAGGCAATGATACTGTGCCATGCTAGGGTCATGTGCAAAGTTTCATCATCATTACCTGGAGGGAGTTTGAAGTCCCATTCAAGATAAACTTTGGTTTTTAAACTGTTCCGTAAGTTGGGTGTAACCAATTGGCTGACGTTAAAATCCACATTTGCCACTATTCATGGCAGCTCATGTGATTTCAATGATTGTATATTGTCAATAAGAGGATAAGATTTCAAAGGAGAGGACTGGATATCTACATTCATAAACTAATGCTAAAAAAATTAAGCAGTTGCATATATATATATATATATATATATATATATATGTGTGTGTGTGGTAGTTTTATTCTTTAACTTTTGTTCCAGCTCATCTTTTCAGTCGACATAAGATTTCGTCGGGCCTCAAGGAACAGAAGCTGATCATCATGAAATGCGACCAGTGCAACTTCTCAACAAGTCGTAAGGGTCGTCTAGAGGATCACATCAAGAAGCACCAGAACATTCGCGACATCCCTTGCCCAGAGTGTGGCAAGCTCTTCATCACCAAGAAGAACCTCTACGGCCACACAGTGACGGTTCACAGACCGAAAACACTTCAGTGCACGTTCTGCAACTATTCGTCGGCGCTTCTGAGCGCATTCAAGGATCACGTGCGCATCATGCACACCCATCGCCACGAGAAACTTTACGAATGTCCGATCTGCAGGTTTCGCTCGGCGACCAGCGGGAATTGCCGGAAGCACATTCAGCACAAGCATAGGGAGTTTGAAGTGGACCCGAAATACGTGGGAGCGCCAAGGATGTCGGATGCTTTTAAAGCGGAGAAAGACGCAGCGCAAAAGATGTCGGCTGCGCTTAGAGCAGGGAAAGAGGGAACGCCAAGGATGTCGGATGATTTTAGAGCGGAGAAAGAGGGAGGGCCAAGGATGTCAGATGATTTTAGAGCGGAGAAAGAGGAATTGCCAGCAGGCGGAGCAATGGAGCTGACACTGAACTTAAGTTGTAAAGGACTGTCATTGTCTGCTGGTAACGATGATCTTGCATGCCATACTTAAGTAATAACTGAACTTGTTTTAATTAAGAATTTATGCTGTTATTCGGAAATCTGTAAATTGCAGTTTTTTAATTAACTTTGAGAACTCTTTATGTAGTAATAATAATAATAATAATCTTTGTTTAATTCATGACACAACTCAGAATGATTGCAATTCATGGTCTGACCAGGGCTGTACTGGTAAATTTTTAGTCGAGTACACGCCGGCGGAAAAAAGATATTCGCGGCAGTTCAAAAACCACTACTTTCCACGATTTTCGACTATTTTCTGCTTGTTATTTCATTTCTCATACATTTAAAAAATTCTTTATGACGTGAATATATGTTTTATACCGTGTAATACTCTTTTTTTCTGAGATTAGTACACGATGCTGTTTTTTTCCGAGACGTGAATACTCACTGTATACCCTAGAGTACAGCCCTTTTCCTTGATGAACCCAAAGCAGGAAAGACTTACTTTCCCTAGTTTAACCCTTCCAGTTACACAACAAGACCGTAATCTCACTCATTCAGATCGGTGGGTAGCGCCACTACCAAGTTTTTCCTTGAAGTGGTGCTAAACAAATAATATTGAAATCCCATTTATTATTACAATGAATCTCTGTAAGACACGGGGGAAGGGTTTAGGGCAATGGTTAACACTGGCATGAGGAGGGCACACATGTTGGATCGCTTCCCACGAAACTCCCCAAAAAGGTCCACTCAACCTTCCAATCGGCAGATGGCACTGGCAATATGAGTAGTGGGAGGTGCTGTCGGCCGCTGACAGATAAATTCTACTGTAGTAACTTGTGATCATCCCCGACCGTCATACCCAGGGCTGTACTCTAGGGTATTCTCCATGTGTTGTAGTCTAAATTATCTTAGTGTCAGCATTTAAACTGGCCTTCTGGAATGTGTATACATCAACTTTTAAAACTAATAAGTTATAATATTTATGTAAGCTTATGTATGTAGGCTACTTTGTACCGTCTGTTAAATGACCCGGTTTTCTACTAGTATTTTGCTGCCTTTTCCACTAGGCCTACTATGAATTACAGTGAAGCGTGGGAGTTGTGGACGCTGATAAAGATTACTTATTCTACTTGCTCTGGTTCTCGCGACTTCATTTTGTGGACGCTGACCGCGCTGTATAATAGAAGTTCCAAGTTTTTAACGATTATTTGAGTATTATGGCGCTAAAGAAACTAACCGGACAGACGCCCGACAGAGCACCAGATAAAGCCAAGTTATCGTGCATTTTGCATAAAATAATATTAAACGGAGATAAAACTGTTCGTGTTACATTATTAATAATCTTATTGTAAAATTTATCTTTAGATTTTTGTGTTGCGTAAGATGCGCGTTGTCTCAAGAATACAATACGCAATTGATACATCGCTTAATGGTGCAGTTGCGTATTTAAGCGCATAATCCCAGAGGGTCAACCAGAGTCCCGAAAAACACGAAAAATGCATAAAAGTTTTATAAAAGCGATCGAACTTTCGAAAACTATCCAGAGTTTACTCAAATGCACGCCTACTTAACACTGGGGCCTGCCAAGACTTCAATTCATGTGGCTTGGTGGACGTAGGCGACTGGGAAGTGTTGATCATTGTGCCATGCCTGAAGCATTCCCATGTTACCTATTTTTATTCTGTCCGGGATTTAGGTGTTACACTGGATGCAGAACTTAGTTTCTCAATGCACATCAATCACCTGTGTAGGAGCTTAGAAACTCGATTTTAGGGATCTGATCTAAAATTCATTTTGGGGATCCATTCGATTTTTGGGGGATTCAGGTGCACTCGTCCCAGGTACAGAAATGACAATTTGATATTGCTGGTGCTTAAATATATACAGCAGCAGGATTGAATGTTGTGTGCATGTTGAAGACTAGGGAAATGGGTTTGACAAATTCCAGGGAGGCGGTGTATGGATGTCGCCCGACAGCATTACAAGACAATATACATTATACAATGCAGTTGTATTTTGATAGCGTCTTTCTTCCAAAGTTTAGAAGTGCGAGCAACCATTTATGACAGAACATCGATTGTGCTGAGCAATGTGAGCATATTGTGGGTGAAGGGCTTGCTTAAGGTTCTTTTACTTGGCTTTGGACATTACTGTATCTGTTTTTCTTATGGTTTTAAAAGTCTTTTTCAATTGTTCATATGCAAATCAAATATAATTAAAATTTAGAGATTTTCTTTTATTTTCTCAGTGTTTAAATGTTTGTAGCAATAATTATGAGTAGACAATTCATCGGATGCCATTCATCAGTGGAGATTGAGAGACCTGACACAAGCCTTAGCCGCTAAGAGAAATTTGAACTTCTAAAGATCAACATGGCTTCTCTTCGAGTGCAGCCGTCAAGAGAGGCTTCTCGTCCGAGAACCAGACAGCAGACAATGTCTCGGAACTCTGTTGTGCCAGTAGCTGACAATAAGAAGAGCACCAGACAAAAGAAGTATATGTTTTAGTTTGTTTTTTATTGTCAGACATTTTCCATACCTCTGCCTAGCGATGCCAGCTGGGTCTTGCTCCAACTTACCTACTTGATCTTTGTCAGCCTGTGTGGGGTACTTGGGCTAGTTGATCCCTACGCTCGGCTGGTATGGAAGTTCTCTCAGTCCTATTTGCACGTACAGGTCTGAAACATGCAGAGCCTTGCTTTAAAAAAAATAAGTGGTTGGCCCAGTGGTATGGCCAAAAAAAAATGTTGTGTTTCCGGTAACAGAGCTAAAAAAATTGGGTAGGTAGGTCGAAAAATATTTTTATTTTGGTAAAATATTTTTATACAGTGACTATCCGAAAAATTATACCTCACTGCTATGAAGGGACAACTCCTAGTCCCACGAACTCGCTTAGTCGCGAGGCATCGCCAAGCTTTCTTGGTTGCAAGACCTTCCTGAACCATCCTTCTGGAATGATCTTGGTACAAAGCTGTGTAACTTATTACATCTGACCAATGCCTCTTTGTTTAATAAATCTGTCAAGTCTTCTTTTGTTGTGGCTGGTCTCGGAATGCTCCTGAGTAGGTTTCTTGAAGGGGTGGCGCTATTCAAGTCGATAGAATTAATGAACGAAGGATGCCAGTTTATAGTTGTAATTATTATTTAGTACGAATTGTTGAAGTGAGGCACATTTGGTGCTGTACTGCAAAAATTTTGCAGAACCAGTCAGCGTGTCATGCGGGTGATGCAATATATTGCTTCTGTTTTCTATAGAGCCACCGGTCGTGCGAACTACTTGAAGAGTTCGACCATCGAGCTGACCTCTCCGACCTTTGCCGTTGACTGTATGTCCGAACTCTTTGAGTTGTACCAGCAGGGAATCTGCTGTGACGTCGTCCTGTCAGCAGGCGACTGCCAGACTTCGGCTCATAAGGTTGTCCTAATGGCTTCGTCGAAATATTTTAAGCTGCTGTTTATGGGACCCAGTTCAAGTGACGACTTCATTGTCTTGCCTTCAGGTATGTTGTTTTACCTGTAAACTTAATTGCAGGCCATTTCCTATTGTTGTGTTTTTCTGTGTTTTTGGTTTCTCATTTTCATGTTGAATATTTTCAGCTCGGTATCTAGTTACGATTCTAAATTGTTCTGAAAGTTTCTGAAAATATTAATTTACACTGAAATATGCTCTCACTTGAATGTATTTAGTGCACTTTTTGATGTATTTTTTATATGTGTCATGAAATTATGTCATTGGAACTGTTGTTTGAATTTAGGAAATGCATATAAACGTCAGAAACTAGGCAAGGAATGTCTTAAGTGATACATGTCAGATAGTTGTTTTAAAACATTGATGTTAAAATTGAAAACTTAGTCAGTTGTCAGCCAGTTTTATCTACTGCAATGCGAGAATGATATTTGACAAATTAGATGCCTGAACGTTGTGGTGTAGGGGTATGTACGGTGCCTTGGAGCCAAAAGGTTGCACTGCGGCTTGAGGTGGATTCAAACCCGCAACCTTCTGACTCTAGGGCACCGGACATGCCTCTACACCTACGGGGATTGGTTGCCGAAAGAAACATGTTATAATTATGTTATGTTAGGCGGACTCATGTGACGATATTGCAAGTGGACAGAAGTCTACGAGGCCTGTGAAGCAGGTAGACAACCTAATATAATGTACAGAAAATGAGTTCACTGAAGTTCTGTTTGTCATCAAAACAATGCGTGAATGAATATTGGGTTTTGCTTGGATTAAAAGTGATTGTTTGGCGTGATTGTCATTTCAGGTATAAGTGGCGACAGTCTGCTGGCGCTGGTGCGATTCATTTACGCTGGAACACTTTATCTGAATCAGGAGAACGTTCGTTTTATGCTTCGTGCAGCCACGCAGCTCATGATTCGACCTGCCATTGACCTTTGCGAAAAGTTTCTGAACGAAAATGAAAGTATGTTTGCCGCGGATGGAAGTTCATCATTTGCACCAGATGAAAACTTAGATCAGTTTGTAAGTTGTTTTGTTTTTCAGCACTGGCTGGTTCTGAAGTAATGTTAGTCTCTCAGAGCTCTACTCATTATAGTGTAATGGTGTCATTTGGTGTGGCGCAAATGTTACTGAATGCTTTCATGTTTGCTCTAAAGTTTGTAATGTTCCATGTCTAAGGTGATGCCATTTATTTATTTTTTGTATCAGCTAGTTGAAATAAAGTAATATTATGTCTAGTGTTCTTGGGCAGTATATAAATAAAATTGATAAAATACTGTTTAGTTAATGTAGTGTGGTGGTTATAACCTTGTTATACTAGACACTGTGTAATAGTATTGAAGCAATTTTTCATGCACAGTTCTCACAGCGGTTGTGTTATAAGTGTAGAAAATTTCTGTGTATTTCACGGTACTTTTACCACCAAATGGAGACATACAGAAAAGTTTTCTATTTTTGATAAATTTTAGATTACCCTTGGGTGTGTTTACCACAGAGTAATATGTAATAAATGACCCATGGCGTACAGGCACAATAGTTGAGTGGGTATTACGCTGGGCTGTTGACTGGAAGGTCATATGTTCAACTCCCATATGATGATGTTTAAGATCAGTTTCAGTTGTGCCTTATCTGAACTTGACAATAAATGAGTATATACTGTCTGTATTCAACCAGTGGGAAGATTAGGGGGTGGTCAAAAGGATTGGCACAAACACTGATGTTTCGGAGACTGAGAATATGAAGTTGCCAGTGCTTTATACCTATGGTTGCATCTTAGCATTAGCATGAGGTACTGTTTGTCTTCTGTAGGTAAGAGACTATCCTTTTGTCTACCTCTTTATGTGGCATGCTATGATACATGTTACATTATGTTGATATATGTTACATTATGTGATGTGTTTCTGTCTTCTCTTTGATTCAGTTATCAGGGGTGCAGATTAAAGAAGAAGTTTCTTTTTCGGATGATGATGTTCCAGATGTCGATTACTCACCTCCTGGAAGCCCAGCGGAATCCAACATGTCCACATCGTCGATGAACGATGGCGACGATGAATACACGCCTCGATTCGGTGAATCAGCAAATCGAACGAGCCTGGAAAAATCGGTTGGTAATCGGGCAAAAGGCAAAAGAAAACTTGAGGAGAATCTACGTTTGACGAACGAAAAACAGAGACAGTCAACGTCATCGAAATCGCAGGATGAGGAGAGAGAAAGTGGTCAGCCAATGCGGAAGAAGTCAGCGCCATTGCACCGATCTACACGAACGAGAAGCTCTCGTTTGCGGACTTTGCAGCAGTGTCACATCTGTGGCTACGGCTTTGAAAACTACTCCGAGCTTCTCGTTCACAGGAAGTCTGAGCACAAAATCTCGCCAGAGTCGCACCAAGCGAGACTTGTGAGAAAGTTAAGGTGTCGATACATACGCATGACGCTGAGCTCTCCGTCCGTATCGGGTGATCCTGGAAATGACGTTGGTGAGGCAAGTCAGTCCGTGAAGTGGTCATGTCCATCTTGCCAGAGTCAGTTCTCTCGTCGCTCCGAGTTTAGAGCTCACGTTCTGAAGCTTCATCCTCGAAAACTCAAGAAGCTTCATTTGCGTCGAACAGGTGTGCCGCGTCCAGGCTGTTTCAATCGCGACGGTGTCTACAGGTGTCCGTCGTGTAAACAGATCTTCGTGCACCGCGCAAGTTTACTGGCGCACTGCGCTAGGATGCATCGCTCTCGAAAGGTTTTTGATTGTAGAGAGATGTTGTTTGATGGAAGGAAAAACGTGCGAACGGATTGGCATTGTCAACAGAACGACTGCGACGTTGTTTGTAAGACTGGGGCACAGGTGAAGCGACACATGGCCACTGCGCATCCCACGGTCCTCTTTTCGTGTCCAGACTGCAAGTTCATGACGCAAGTGGAAAGAATGTTTCTCAGGTATTAAATTCAATTTTTTAGCCAATTTATTAAATTGAATGTTTTAAACAATTTATTGTATTCAATGTTTTAGCCAATTTATTGAATTCAACGTTTCGACCAATTTTTTCCTTAACTAGTGCAAAATTTATTTAATCTGTTCAAATAGTTGGAATCTATACAGAATGTGCTAGAAATTACTAGGATATATTTTCCGATCATAGCCAAATTGCGTTATGCTTGCATTTTCTTATCGTGCGAGTTTCGTACTTTATTTCCAGGCATCGAGCGCAAAGACACGGAAAGATGTTGATTTGTCATATGTGTGGCAAGGGATGCGATAAACTCTATCAGCTGAGGCAACACATGTATGTTCATCACAACATCAGGGATCCTAAATTAAAGGTATGCATTTGTAGAGTATGCATTTGTTGTATCATCATAATCATTAACAAAAACCATGTGGTCTTCCTCTTCTGTTTGTGCCTTTTGTCATTCAAAACACCAGCGCCTTGATTTTTCTGTGGTCTACTAGTCTGCAGGTATGTCCACAATCTCCACATAGTCCATGTTCTTGCTGAATGACCTTCTGCATTAGACTCTCAGCCATTCACTCTCTTCTGTCATAATAAACTAGTTTACATTATTATTATTATTATTATTATTATTATTATTATTGAGTTTTTGTATAGTGCCCCTTCATTGTAATCTACTCAGAAGCACTCCCAGTTCAGCCAATGCTCAATTGGCGCTGTCTCGCGGGTCTGGCCCCTGTCTATTTGCAGGAGCTCTGTTGCTCCACCCTGAGCGTCCAGCGCCGTGGCTCTCTTCGCTCTTCTAAGCAGGCTGAGCTTCTTGTCCCCCGGTCACGCACTTCTATTGCGCAGCGCCGTTCCTTTTCTGTTATTGGCCCTGCAACCTGGAATGGGCTCCCTGTGGAACTACGTCTAATACCTCGAGCATTTGAGACTACGTTCTACTCTGCCCTTAAGACTGTTCTCTTTAGCCGTGGTTGGGTCGGGAGCGCTTCTGAGTAGATATTCTTGAAGAGGCGCTATATAAATGTCTGAAATGAATGAAATGAATGAGTCAGTTTTTTTAAGTTTTGAAAGGAACACATTGGCATGGCCTGTAGGCACTGGTGGAGCGCAACAGGGAACACGTTCTTGGGCCAGCCAATGACAGAGAGCACCACTGCATTAGAAGAATTTGTTGTCCCTTCTGGTCTCATATTTGAATGCCTATTACTTTCCTTGTGTGACTGACTGACTGAATTATGTTATTGGTGTGTAATTGACTGATTGATTTAAAAGCATACATGTAATTGTATGTTGTGTATCTTGTAGCTGTTCCAGTGCTCACATGAAGGCTGTACGTATGAATGTAGTTCGAAGAAGCGATTGGAGGACCACCTGACACGACATACTCTTACGAAGACACTGTCATGTGATGTCTGTGGAAAAATGTTTAAGCACCTCCTGTGAGTCGTTTGCACTCTTTTTCCAATGCGTTATTAACCCTTTGAACCATACGCTACTGCATGTTTTGTGATTCCAAGAGAAATTTAGGGATTTCCAATGATGTTGGGGTTTACCGTGTATTTCGAGTTGTATTATAAGATGCAGACGTGACATTAGAGTTTATCTGTAATAATGTAAGGTCAGAGAGATAGAAAATTTAAGCATTCAGCCGTTGACAGTGACGTTGAAAATCTAACAAAAGTCATTTTTACAAATGGATACATTTATGAATCAAACTATGAAACTCATAAATCATCTGGTTATGTGTTTTGTGATCAACTCATAAAGTAATTTATCTTCAATGCTATATTTTTAGTAATAGTTTTTTTGAATAGTTATCATCACCAGAATGAAAGCAAAAAAACTCCTTACGTTCAGTACACCACAAAACAGTTTTATTTTTTGGGCAAATCTGTCATTCATGTGTGTGCTACATTTATGCAATATTCATCTCATAATATTACCAGAGAGGAAAGAACAATGATAAAAACAATCAGAGAAAGACATAAGAAATGGATAGGGCATACGCTACGAGGAGACAGTCTGGTGAAAACGGTGATAGAAGGAAAAATGGAGGGGAAACGAACAAGAGGAAGACCACGACAGATGTTGCTGGACACGCTGATGAAGAGGATCGGTTACCAAAGACTAAAGGAGAAGGCCCAGCGGAGGGAAGAGTGGCGACATTGGACAGCCGAACCTGCCTAGGGGCAGAGAACCAGAAGAAGAATATTACCAATGAAAAAAAATTGATTGAAGTGTCATGGCAATCTTGGTTGAATGCATTTTAAATGAGATTTGTGTTATATTGCTTTATATTTGCTTAAAAAATTTATATTCAATACTTTTTATTGATTAACATACTGATTATGCTTGGAGCAACGAGCAGGTACTTGTGGAATATCACAATTTTCTGTTCGTTTTGTGATTAGGCTACCGCTATTGTCTTAACGACAACACTTGCTAGCCATCATTGAAAATATCTACTTTTGCTGATGTACTTCTCACTCGTTGCTTCAGTGCTGCTTACATATCCTCTGCAGTTATATTTAGCTGCAGAGGTTTGCGCATCTGTTTGGCTTGCATGCCAATTTTATTGACGAAATGTGGGTATGCTTAGAGTGATGAGCAAGAATTTTTGGAATATTCAAATTATTTTTGTTTGTTTTTGATTATACTTGCTGATTATTTTCTTGATCATAGCGATCTTTGTTGAATGCATTTTAAATGAGATTTGTGTTATATTGCTGATTTAATTGATTTCTGATTGATTGATTTCTGATTGATTTCTGATTGATTGATTGATTGATCAGTGGACTGGAGAGACACAAGAGTGCCATTCATGAGGGCATTCGGCCGTACATCTGCGACCAGTGTGGAATGGCGTTTGGTCTCGAGCATGAACTCAAGATCCACATCGCTCGACATTCCAACAATAAGCCACACGTCTGCCATCAATGTCCGTATCGAACGTACGACAAAATCAACCTTCACTGTAAGATGAAGTGCTATTCACATCTATCTAAGCCAGAGCTAACTATTACAGTGCTATATAAGTTTGTATGTGCACTTGTTACAGCGCCCCTTCAAGATCCCTACTCAGGAGCACTCCGAATGCAGAATGGTTGTAGTGTTTCAAGTCCGCATCTATTTGGTTTAAATGCAACTGATGATTATAATTGAAACCAGGACAACACAGTTTAAATTGGAAAGAATGTAGCAATATTTTACTTGTACAAAAGATTTGCTGAGTTTCTTATGAAGACTTTGTGAGATCATTGCTAACTGACTACATGTTAGCACAGTTTGGCCAACAGTGTTTGGTGTCCAGTGCATCTGATGAAATTGAGTATTGGTGGAATGATAAAAGGCCTTTATGTTTTATTAAATGACTGCTTTAGGCTTGTGATTTATTTCAAATGTGTCTTCGGCCCAGGGATCCTCTGCAGGTTTCAATAAAAGTTTGTTCCCATACATGGGCGGAGTTTGGTTTCTGTTCTTGGAGGGCTAATCCCTTAGGGGGGGCTAAGCCCGGAAAAAGATATAATTTTCATGGTAAAAAAGCTGAATCTGGGCCTTCTTGGGGGGGGGGTTTAGCTCCCCCTAGCCCCTGATAAACTCCGCCCATGTTCCCATATGTTCAAATGTTTATTTTATTTAGTATTTCATGTTCCTGCACGAAGATAACCTGTATTCCACTTGACCACATTTCCTTCACTAGTTCTGAGATACCTCTGATGAATTCACCTTAAATGGGCACAATGACATATTAATGGTGATGACAATAATAACACTCCGCCTTGTGCCTAGAGGTCACACCACTATGTTTCTTTCTCACTTAAAAACTTTTATTTAGCCGTTGTTGGACTGGGAGCGCTTCTGAGTAGATTACTTTGAAGGTGCGCTATATAAAAGGTCAATAATGATGTTAATAACGTTAATGTCTAAGGTTTTTACTTAACATTAAATTAATTGAACACAGGTGTAATACTCCATAATATGTCATCATCGTTTATTTTTCATCCTCTGCAGCTCACCTCCTCAGCCAGCACAACATCCAGACGAGCCGTAGTAAAATCCTCATCTTAAGGTGTGACCAGTGCACCTTTACGTCCAACCGCAGGGGACGATTTGACGACCACATGAAGAAGCACCAGAACATCAAAGACATTCCGTGTCCAGAGTGTGGCAAGCTCTTCCACTCGAAACGCAATCTGTACGGTCACACCGTGAAGGTGCATCGACCGAAGTCCCTGCACTGTCCGCTCTGCAATTTCGCGACCGCCATTCGCAGTAAATTCAAGGAGCACACGCAGAAGAAGCACGTTCGATCAAATGTGCTCGCGGCTGTGAAGCAGTCCAGTGAAGCTATGGGCAGCGATTAACGCTTTTCTCCGTAATATTTGAGACCTAACTGAATTACGATGCGTGCAGGTTCAGGTAGTTGAATGTGAAATTGGCCTCCAAGAGTTTAACTTTATGAATGAGTGTATATGAACAAAAAAGATAGAATTCTGGCCAAGAAACATTTGTGAGAATGGTGTTAGGTCATACATGTAGTCTAAGGACACAGGATTTTGATGGTGTGTTTTTGATAATCTTCACCACAATGGATATGGTTGGAACACTTGTAAGAAACTAGTGGCATATATGACAGAAGTGCTACATCTTAATTATGATTTCTTTATCACGTTGACTTTATTGAGAAAGAACTTCATGTACCGTCAGAGAGTCAATCCATTTTTTGTTTATTGAAATTTTTCGGCAGCATATTTGACTCCGTGACTCGGAATATTGAGCCATAAGTACTGACTAGCCTTTCCAGAGCATAGCTTTGGAATTCTTTTGCCAGTAAATAAATGCTTCATGCATGAATTGTTGCAATTATGGATTGATGGACTTTTCAGGTTAAATTTTGAAGTAATAAAATGTGAATATGTTTTTGCAAGATTACGGTGGTTGAGTGAATGTATAATTGCAATTGTTTGTGGAGAGTGACGTGAGATTAGTGGAATTTCTGTAAGATTTTCTGTTTATATGAGCTTGTTTGTTGAAATGTTTATTCAGCTTTTTCTTTGGTAGATTTAAAAAGTTTCAGGAAGATATTAATACGGTGAGCGTCGAAAAATTATCCTGTTATTTTTATGTATGATGATTGTTTTTGTGTGAAAATAAAATGATAATACACAGAACGTTAATCATGAACCTGTGAATATCGCATTGTTTTTCTGGCATAATTTTTTTTATTTCTTTCTACTTTATTGAGTTTATAATCGTAATGATGTGAATATTATTCTTTGAGCATTTTTTTTATTTTTTCTGAGAGCCTGTTGTCATTAGGCGCTAATAGTTGTTTGTTATTGGCATCTAGCATGTTAATCTTACATCATTATTGAATTAGGGGTCATTGCATAATTACGTAACGCTAAAAATGACCGTTTTTGACCCACCCACCCACCCTGTAACGCTTCGTAACGTTTGCCTTCACCCACCCACCCACCCTCCCCAGCGTTACGTAACGTTTGACACGAAAACTCAGTTGAGATTTGTAGGTCTATTATTGGCTTATGTGAGCGCGTAATTATAATTCATATTTTCGTAGCGAATTTAATATACCGGTAGTAGCCTATAAGCTGTAGCCTACATGTGAATTAGGACTATAATTTGACATTAGACTAGGCTTAAAATATAGGCCCACACAATGTTTTATTTATAATATTATATATGAAGTCATGCGTGAACTGCAATTTTCTTAAATTTTACCGCAAGAATAATTTTTTAAGGCGTTACGTAACGTTCACCTTCCCCCACCCACCCACCCCCGTAACGTTTCGTAACGATTTCAATGACCCCACCCACCCACCTTCGAGCGTTACGTAATTATGCAATGACCCCTTACTGGTATTCATTCTCATCTCCCTCTCTTCCATCTGTCTCTGTATCTTGGTCTTCTCGTTTTCCTCTGTCTATTTGTCTTTCTGTCTGTCTGCCGGCGTACTTGCCTGTATGTATGTATGTATGTATGTATGTATGTAGGCCTACGATTGTACGTATGCATGTATGCCTGCCTAAAATATTTTCCGAAATCTGCGAGGTTAGCCAAGAAATGGCAGACATTTTCATGAGGCACCTACTTGCACCGATGAGCGATTCAATTATAATTACAGACCATTTACACACCGTATGCGCCATCTATTAACCGAGTCACCACAGCTTACTCACATCCTTATAAGTATTCACAAGAATTTCTGGAGCCTACAACGCATAAACGAGGCTTGTCGGCGACATCCATAAACGAGGCGAAAGATCAAGGGCCGGCTGATTGCTTAGATCATCGCGACTTCTGATGGTCGTGTACAGTGCACTCCCATAAAACATGTACGCTGGCTGCGGCTAAGCGCTTTCCGATAGTCTATTGCCGGTAAATGAGATTTCCGACGTTTGCTAGTCATTGTGCAGGGGAGCGCAAGACAGATTGACAATTGCGACCCAGATGGACGTTGAGCCGCATGACCCCCTCCCCCACTTCCCTCCCCCGGTTACATAAAATCTCTGCACCAAACGGATGGCGACCGATCTAACATATTGCCAAGACTGCAGTCCGTCATCGCTTCTGCTCGAAATTTATGATAAATGGTTTGACGATGTGAAGTAATGAGATAAAAACCGCTTCAAAGGAGCAATACATATATATATATATATTATATAATATATATGTATATATACATACTGCATGGTCGAAGGAATCGCGATTATATATAAGCAATAGGCCTATATACGGTTCATGCAAAGGACACAATCCACCACCAACGCGCAGACGCTTCCACTTGGAAAAGCATCTGCTTGAAGGCGGAAAGAAACTCAAGGGCAATTCGATATTATAGGTCAGTCGATATTCCAGCTGTGTACTGTATAGGCTGCAGCCAGCTTCCTGCGGTTTCGATTGCAACAGAGACGAAATGGTGCGATTTTCAGTAGGGATGTGCCGAATAAGTGATAATCACTATTCGGCCGAATAATTAATTAGACCAACTATTCGGCCAAATACTTGACCAGACTTTACTTCACGAGACAACTTTGGGAGATATCCATCCATGACCCCAGCGTGACAGATCGTGATTAGCCTACAACCCTTGTCATTGGTGAAGTAGGCCTACGTAAAAAAGAGAGCAAGAGAGGACAGCAGCCTCCTCTTGCCTCCAAGTATCTATGCATGTGATGGCCACTCCATCTGTTCTTACAACGTCAGGTCTGGGAAACCATTGGAATCGTTGATGACCGATGCTTTGACTCTGGTGAAAACCCTCAGGATCATGTTTCTGATCGCTGATGTTTCCACACTGCTTGCCGCTCCTATGATGCTAGGGAATCATTGAAGACCATTGGGATCGACTATGGCACCACATTTACATCGGTATTTTGGATGACACAGTGCCAAGCAGGATTCCACCCAGCTGCGCTATTCTTAGCGCTTCGTTATTGTATCCATTGTCTAATCCTCCTGTTGTTATGGGGAGTGCATGAAGCCAGTCTCCCGAGTGCGGCGATTGCACGGATAACAATCGGGCTTCAGCAGCAGAATCTGTAGGCCTACATTTCCATCTGATAGGTCTATAGCCTAAGTGTGTGCGAGATCAGTGCATTCTCTTTGTACGTGGGCTCAATGCGAAGATTTGCTTTCGATCTCGACATATCCACGAACTATAGAAGCCTCCCCTCTGCTAATGGATCGGTAAACGTGTACTTTAGCGGTGTAAATTATTTCAAGGCAAATAAATTAGCCTATTGCAGTGAAACCATTGGGTTATTATTGATATTCTTCTTTGTTTTTCTTTGTTCTTCTTCTTCCTATTTATTATTAATAGTAGTGCATTTTTAGGCCTATTGTAATTAAGCGTTTTGAGTTGGCGCCAAATCGCAAGAAATAAATATATTTTGGCCCTAACTTTTCCAGTGAACCTTCATCTTCAGCTTGTTTAACTAACTGTTTTCCACTGGGTTTCTCATTTGCTTAACCGTTACCGCATTCCGTCCCCCCGATTCCATGCCAGATCCTCCTCTGCGTCAGCATCCGTTTGTCAATGTTCGTCTCGCGTGGGTGTCCTCTTTCCAACTACTATAAATGTTTATCACCTCCTTTCTTTAATTTTGTTCGCTTCCTATTTATGTTGTTTAACGACAATGTTATTGTGACCAGTTCTTAGCAAGGTTCTGTAGGCAACACTCCGCCAAACCTCAGCTCAATGATCCAAATCAATATTGGATTCGGCCCCAATAAATCAAGCGGGTCCTTAGCTGCATTGTCTTGGAATCTACCAGAGAAAGAGAGATAGACAGACAGACAGACAGACAGGCAGATAGACAGACAGACAGACAGACAGACAGACAGACAGACAAACAAACAAACAAACAAGGACAGAGACAAACAGCGACAGAGAGAGCGAGAGAGAGGAGGAAAGAGAGACACTTGCGAAGAGTAACCGAGACAAGGAGGCTCAATAGGAGGAGGAGGAGTAGGTAGGACCGTAGGAGGAGAGATAGATGGAAGTTTCCATACGGAAGGGAGACATTAAAGAAAAGAGCCTGA